>JASGAT010385656.1:0-28235 GCA_030220025.1 Chelon auratus | reverse complement strand
GTGCTAGTGTTCAGTTACAGGTTAGTTCAGGAGTAGGTAGCTTGATGTCAAGTGTAACAATTTCAGTCCTGGTCTAGTACCTTCTTGGTCTGGTATGTTTTGGGTTTTTTTTGTATTTCGTTTTTTTTTTGTATTTGAACCAGGTAGCAAATCTGGTAGTCAGTCAGAGGCGACCATCACAACCTCCCAACGGCCAGTGAAATCTTTTTTTTTTGACTTGGGTGTCCTGAAGTGTGGCAGAGCAGCTGAGCAGCCTAGTCATCCTTATTTACAGCCAAACATGGCAGCTCATGGATTATGTATGTTTCCTGCGGTATGTGTCCGTGTCCTCCCACAGATCATGGGGAGGCAGGGTGTTCAAAACACGTGAGGTGAGAACCTGAAATATACATCAACCATAGTCATTATTAATGCCCCTGGATATCTATGGTAGTTACATGCAGCACATTGCACCTCCCGCTACGTGGAGTGGATTGTAGAAACTGACAGAGGCTATACTTGCTATGATTTGTAGCGATATGTTGTTATTATGAGGGAAGTTCCCAGGGAAATCTTGACAGGTATAAATAATGGTCCATAAGGCTTTGAGGATAGTGTAATTACCACTGTTGTAAATTACTATTGGTATACTATACAATATGGACTTCTCGTGCAATTTCACACAAATGAATTTTCCGTCCAGAAATGAATTAGCTATCTGCAGTTCAAAGCTTCTCTTCACACTGGACCTATTTTGAATGCGTTCCCCCGTCATTATTGTTTTATAATATTCCTACTTTCTCAATATAATATGAGATGTGAGAGTATTTTGAAGGTATGTTAGAGCTTCAGACAGTTTGTTCATTTATTAATTCACCTAAGAACCCTCTGGCTCATTAGAGTTATTTGAAAGGGGAGCTTTTGAATAATAAAAATCATGTTTCACCTTTGAACAAAAATATTTCAGCTCAGGTTTTCCTCCCCCCCTCTTTCCAGTCTGGCTTCATTACATCTCCTAGTTGGTTTTCATTCAGTATTGGACATAAAAAAACATTTCAGTCAGATCAGTGATTTGGTTATTGGACAAAGGGATCAAGGTGACAGATTTCAGAAACGCTTGCAGGCAAACATGGCATCTCTGCATGATATCGCTCTTTCTTCCTGCATGTACAAAAACTAATTTTACTTCTATTCTGTTACCAGTTTCTGCGTGGCAGGATCTGTTGTCTTTTAATGGGCTCTGCCTGGACCCCGCCTTTTTTTTCTTTTTTTTCTCCATCATCCCCCTTTCGATTCCACTCAATACCCCTATGGCAGGGGGCGATATGTTGGCCAAAAGGGAGGGCCCCGCACTACTATAGGTGGGGATAAATCAAGCCTCATCAGGCTCTTAAATCACCATAGTTTAATAGACTTGGTCTGTGTTGGTATGTTTTGGACCACCACGGCTAGTGAGCCCCCCAAAAAGAAGGAGAGAAAGGAATCTGGTCCAGCTCCAAATGGCCAAGTACGCCCCCCTACAATAGACACCCCAGCCTCCACGAAAGCCTGTTTGAAGAGCTACTGAAGAAATGACTAATTATCACACACAAGCGTTGGGCTTTTCCTCACCCTTTACCTCTTGATAGTTTCTTTTCTGTTGCTATGTGTGTGGGGGAACTGCAGCAGAAGACTGGCGAAGGAGTGAATAAACCAAACCGTCAGAAAGATGAAGGTAGTTAAACAATGGCTTTGATAAGTGTGTGTGTGTGTATGAGAGAATAAAATGACAAGATGAGAGGGAAGAGGAGAAAGACCTGGTCCAGAGCCTGTTGGCTGGCAGGCCCACTTAGGGAGTGCCACCGGGCGAAGGCCCCCTATTCAGAATGTGCCACTGAGTGGCCTGTTCCCACAGTTAAACACAATCACAGCCAGGGGGACCACTGAGGCAGAAGAGGGGAGGCCTTTCATTCACTGAAAAGAAAATGTCCTTGAGCAGGAGTGCCTATATATTTTTATTCATTTCTTCCTCTGTCATTTTTCTCTGCCACATTTTTATGACTCTTACAAGCTCTCAATGGAAATTATCACCACAGCTGCAGTTCAAGTACCAATAGAAAGTGTTGTTTAAAGAAACAGCTCTTACACACTCTTTCATCTTGTGCAATAGCTACTGTTTACAGTTACTGGTTACTGGTAAAGCCTGATTTTTTTATTTTTTTATTCTCTTTAAACCAAAGTTGAGTTTGAGAAAGTAATTCCTGGACTCCTGCACTCCCCTGTGATAGACCAGTAACAGTAACTGTCCAGGATGTACCCCACCTCTTGACCGATGACAGCTGGGATAGGCTGCAGCCCCCTCGTGACCCTTAGCAGGACAAGTGATTAAAGAAGATGAATGAATCAATGAATGAGCTTCCTGAACTCTTAGAACAAAATGATGGCGTAATTTTTTATTTTTTTATTTGTTAATTTGGATTTGTCATCAGCTGCCTTTAATATTTATACTGTAAATAACAATTACCATAGTGACAGTAGAATCACACATGTTCCTAATAAGTTAAAACTGTATGATGTCTTGATGACTAACATACAACATAACACACATGGCACTATTAAAAGAGAAATTTACAGTAACAACACTGGTCTCAACTTATTTTATTTCTGCATTCACATTTCTTGTTATAAATACTCTCATATGGTGTATCTTGACTAAACTAATAGATAGATAAGAGAGATGCATTGCAGTAATTTGTCTTCCTGTGGCATTGATTTGATTCCTAAATAAATCTACTGTGATGGGCTAGTCTTTCCAGACCATTTATTTCCTGTTGCTCATCACATCCATACAATTACAATATATAGCTGAGACAAAAACAGTGTCACAAGTCTGAACGTTGTGAAAGGGAAATTAGGGGTACAGAAAGCTCATCTAAAGCAAAGGAAAATGGTTTGAGTGTGTTGAAATTTCATTCCTAGAGTGTCAGATTTCCTCTCTGTCTGACGAGGCGGTGAGCTGGAGTCGAGTGGAGCTGCAATTTCACAGAAATGATTTTTGAACTCGCTGGGGCCAAATATCCATTCTGCAACTGTTACACAGTGTTCAAAAATCTCCTCAGGACATCAGAGTGCTTTCTAAAAGCCCAAAGTCCCCTCACACCTTTCACCAGTTTTATAAATGTTGTCTGTGCCAACACACAGTACGTACCCCATATCTGTCATTGGATCGGAAGGCGAACAGCAGGCCACATGTTATACAGTCCCCCCTGAGCCCAATTTTGTTGGATTTAGTGATGTATAATAAACTTGGCTTCTGCACAAACCAGAAAAACTGTACAGCAAAGACCAGACTTCTTTCGAAAAAGTAGAACATTTCACTGGTTTTATATACTTTTTACACAAAAATTACCGTGTATAGCTATGTTTGTTATATATGGGTTTAAAAATGGAGGGGGGNTCCCATTGCCGATAAACAGTTCTGCTGGTGTGTCTTTCCATCGAAAACAGGCTTACCAGATGGAGACCGGAAACTATGTTACCGTCCTGACTTAATTATATTCAGCGACGTACCTGTGTGTGTATTCAAGGTACCGGTGGGACAGTTTTGGAATACTGCTTGAATGGAGACTAGTGAGATTTGTGGCTGAAATTGCAAACAGTTGCAGAGCTTACTGACGGAGGCTTTAACACACGTAGAATCACGCTGGGAATCACCGGTGTCGGACGTTGGGATATGAAGCCATATAAACGTAACTCACTTTCTGCATCCTTCATGCATCAGAAAAGTCTGGATGTAAAACAGATTTAATGTTAATTCCACTGTTTACTGTATTTATTTAGGTATCAAACTGGAGCAAATGAATCCAGTCTCATATTTAACTAAAATGTTTCTTGTCCAGCTAAGCAAATTACCAGAAAATATTAAAAAAAAGGGATTTTAAAGGAATCTAATTTGATGAATCTAAAGTGGATTCGATTAACTCCCTGCAAACCACATCCCTCATTATGAATCAGAAAATCTCACTCCATTGACCAGAGCTGATGTAAAAGTGCTGCAAGAATTAATTGCTACACCAACAATCTTCACGTGTGGTTATTTTTGTCAGTGTGTTGCAATGTCCTATATAATGTGTGCCCCAAATAACGTGCATCGTTGCAAGTATGTCAGCGCTTTGACACTGCAGCATGTGTTGTTTTTTTTGTTGTTGTTTTTTTTATTTCTGTCAGAGATGCTACCTCTGTGAGAGTTGCCATTACTAACAGGACCATTACTTCTCGTGTCTTGATTTTCTGCGAGGTCTTGGTTGGTGGTTTCTGGTGAGATAGATGTAGACAGATTTGACCCACAGGTTAGCCTCTATGAGAGATTGGCCTTGTGTTCTGACACCACTCTGACACAGCATTGGGACTGCCAAGATGTCCTGCTGGGATTCAAGTTTTCCAGAGGGAGTCTGTGAATTGGAAAGAAATGGAAATAGCAGGTAGAGGTGAGGAGTGTCCTGCAGCAGTTGAAACTATTTCAAAGGAATTGTAGGGCTGCTTAAAATATAAACGCATGGCAGCAAATGCAGTCTGTTGTTTAAATGTTTGTTTAAAATAGTTTACCAGTAATTCTGGTCACTGCTTACATTGTAGAAATTCATCCAAACGATTCCCTGTGTGAAGCCATCCAGACACTTATTAATACACACACACCAACACACCAAGATATACTGTTTCACAAAATAACCTTATTTTTAGCATACTTAATTGCGTTATTTTACAGTGAACAAAAATGACACATTCTCCCATCAGTACGGTCAGTAACCCATTATAAGAGCATTTCTAGAAAACCAGTCCACATGGGGAAAGCAGGTTTTGTCTAGTGTTGTGTCTGGTTGCTTGCTGTTGAGATGGGAAACTGATTGCTTCCACACACCTTTCTGTGTGGACTTCGAAGAAAAGAACATAAATGCCCGCAGAAATCTCTTGGAGTGTTCCCAGGAGGACTGTGGGCTCAGTAATTGTGAAATGGAAGCACTTTGCTACCACCAAGACGTGAAATGACAGGACCAGTTCCTGCTCAGGCAGACGGTACATCGCTGCAACGCGTGCCTTTCGTTACTGTTTAAAAAAACTGATAAGCTCTTTCATCATGGCACAAGTTTCCTTTGCTGGTATGGTCTTCATTTTTGTTAGACCTCCTACTCGCTATGTTCATGTGCCTTTTCGTGCTTGTTCTGCCTCTGCAGTTGACTGTTTTTTCACAAAAGTCTTGGAAGTGGACAAAGAAAGAACCCAATTAAGCAAATGAAAGAGAAATATTATGTTTGTGGTTTTGTTTATTCAGGAACATGAAATATCCAGAGCCCAGCCGGTCGTAGCTAGACTCAGTTCAGAGAATGAGTCTGGTAGCATGCTGTTGCGATTTCATTATGGGACGTGTTTCAACTGATACAGAGAAAAATAAATCTCTGCATGCAATCCAATAGTCGCATAGCCAATCAGAGCCATTGTGTCGTAAACAAATGACGTGTATGACTGCGTCACCATCACTCTTCCGTCCGTCACCAAATGATTTGATTGGCATGGTAGATCTTTGACGGGGCCAGACTAACTTTTCCCCACAAAAAGTTTGTGATTTTGTATTTCGAACTGGCTTCCAGGCAGCTCACTACCTACTTAATGAACAAATGGCTAAATATTTGGATGCAGCTTTAGCATAACCCGACAAAAACTGAACCATTAGGACAGAGCTTGAGGCGCTATGTCTGGGGAACACCAGCCGCTGCTCATCATGTGGTTAATAACGTCCGTAGAGAGAAAAATGGCGGTGGTAGGACGGTGTAGTAGAGCTGCAGGCTCTCAGCAGCAGACATAATGACTGGTAAAGTGCACATGATCCGAGGGTCACCTTTTAAGAATCAGAGCCACTTTCCCAGGGGAATTGTTTTGTAACAGGTGCTCAGATTATGTAAAATGTAAAATTAAATTGGATTTAAAAATGAAAATTCGACAAAAAGAGGAGGAATTCTATAATTGGATGTTCACGGGAGGAAAAGAGCTCCTGTGAAGCTTAGTGGAGCATTCAGTGTTCATTAGTGTTTCTCTGAATGTCTCAAACCATGACACTGTATGTGGGAGACATTTTCCGTGATGGAGAGAAGTTTTGACAACATCCTCCTCTCTGCTGCTGCAATCAGATTATCCAGCTCCACCCTCAGGATGGAAACTCCACAAGACGTGTGGAGAGACCTGAGGATGGCCGTTAACAGTCGACTCTAGAGACGATCTGCCGGTAATAAACAGAGATAAACTGTTCAAATACAGGTGTGTAAAGCCTCTGGAGACTTACCCAAGACGTCTTGAAGCTTAAACTGCAGGGGCTTTACTGAATAAATAGTCTGAATACTAAATTTTAGTCGATTTATGAAAGCAATTGTTAAAATCGTGTTATCTCTTTGTCATCATAGGTCACTCAGTGTAACCTGATGAAAAATACAAATTTAACTGATTTACAATTAAACTTCTAACACTATTAAGTGTAAATACTTGATTGTTGGATATCGTCTAAAGCAATTCGATGATTTTACGATGTCAGATGTCACCGCTATGTGATGCATGCTCAGGATCCACCATGGTGAATGGTGGCTGTATTGAAGTAGTTTTCAATACAACACTTTAGAAGAAGCACCAGTCAAAGCCTGCACTGTGTGAATGAATCAT
The DNA here is from genome assembly GCA_030220025.1 of Chelon auratus. Classification (NCBI taxonomy): domain Eukaryota; kingdom Metazoa; phylum Chordata; class Actinopteri; order Mugiliformes; family Mugilidae; genus Chelon; species Chelon auratus. Next base: position 21,572 of record JASGAT010385656.1, on the reverse strand, counting down.
GAATAAAGGACAGTGAAAACGTCTAACTTTCTTTTGTCAGGAATGTACGAGCTTCTGTGACAGAGCTTGAGAGCTTGAATGCACGACAAGAGAAAGTGAATAAACTAGCTAGAATTACCTTTACTGTCACTGCATAGAGAAAAACAGCACAACGAGATTTAGTTGTGAAGCCAGTTCTGTTATGGTCCTGGGGTGGGAAAAAAACAGTTTTGCAGCCTGGCGGCGCGGGCTTTGAAGGCCCTGTAACGCCTATTAGGGAGAAAAGGTGGTACAAGGTGTGTGTTTTCATCCTGCAGAATACTGCTCGCTCGGCGGACGCAGAAGGTCCGGTGAGGGCAGGGGGATTTCTTGTCATTCTCTGTGCAGTTGGCGTACCATGCTGTGATGCAATACGTTAAAACGCTCTCGATGGAGCAATGATAAAAGATCTTTAGCAGCTGAGCAGACAGGTTATTTTTCTTGAGTGTCCGTAAAAAGTAGGGCGGCTGGTGTGCTGTTCTTTTGATAATGGCAGTTGTGTTTGCTCCCCATTTGAGATCTTAGGTGATATGGGTCCACAGAAAAATACAGGAAACCCTCTCTACCTCCTTCCTCTTGATGGTAAAAGAGGGGGACCCTTTGCTGGGTGGTTCTTGCCATAATCAGGATTAGAACAGCAGTTGAACAGGGCTAATCACTTAGGAGAACTGTGTACCAACCCTACATCTGCACAGCAGAACTGATGGCGTCCAGCACACTGAGAAGACACACCTAAAAACCATTGCAGGTGACTACCTCGTGAAGCTTTAATTAAAGCAAAAGGTGGTTACTTTGACACTGTTGTCACTACACAATTCCTTATTGTGTTGATATCCTCTGTATTAATCTGCAGTATAGAAAAAAAGTAAAGAAAATCCATTGAATTAGAAGGAGTTTATAAACTTCTGACTGGCATTGTGTATATTGGCGCTGGTGATAAGAGCATGTTCTTGTGCTCAAGGTGGAAACACTGATGACAACAGCAGAACGGGGAAGGATCGATGGGCTCTGGGATAAAGATTCTGGCTGACGGCAAAACTGAAAGTGTAAACTGGCTGTTGCCATGACAGGATAATTGTCTCCTGAAATATGCAGCAGATGATCTGATGAGTTTTTTTTTTTTTTGTGCTAGAGAAGCAAGAATCTCATTGTATAATAAGGTTAACAGTTTTCAGCAGCTGTCCCTGAAGTGGGCTGGCTGCGTGGTAGATGGCATATGGATTTATATGAAATGATCTTGGTCACACAAAATTGGAAATACTTCTGGAGTCTTATGTTTTCTCATTGTGGTATTATAATTTTTTAAAAAACAAAGAAAAGCTTTTGCTCCTTTTACTTTAATTCTCTCTCCTCCTCTTTTTTTTTTCTCATGTTCCAAAATAGTAATTAGTGCAGAATCAAACTGGCGCCGGGACACAAAATCACAGACAGGAATCTGAGGCTTTGGGGGCAGCTGCCTCTTCAACAGCAAGCATATGGTAAACACTCTGTTTGTAATGCTACACGCTGGTTAGGGGATTGGTCCTACCTCCCCCTCCTTTCCTCTCTAAATCTACTTTTCATCGAATTAGCTCGTGTTTACATTCATCACCATAACTTTTTAGTTTTTATTTATTACTTCTCATTAGAACCAAATCTGTTAAAGCCACTTTGTGCTATGTTTAAATGTACATCTGTAAGAAACTGGACAGATATCAGTGTCGCTGATATTTGACGCTGTTCTAAACTGCTGAATCTGACATGATTTTGCACACCGACATTCACGGATTCTGGCAGCTGTGATCTGGGAGTGTGGCTGAGTTGAGCCGGTCTTTGAGCTCAGTTCCAGCCTGTATGGATCTACTACAGGAGTGGCACTATAATCCTATTGACTGATTTAAAAGCGCACACATTGGGCCATGCTTACATTTGACAGATATTAGAGCATCTGGACTCATTGTACTCATTGTAACGTCTCTGTAAATGTGGACAAAACAAAGCTTTTCACGCAATAATGAATGCACAATGTACTGTATATGTAAAATGTATTTTGAGCTGTCAGCTTGAAGCACAGTCAACTTCATAGTAATAAATGAGCGTTGTTAATATTTATGTGTGTGGATCAAAGCGGTTGTGGCCCATCCTTGAAACATAGAAAATATGTACGGGATAAATAATAAGATTTGTGCAGATTTTTTTTTTTTTTTTTTATGTCTACAGTTGGGTTTTTAGTACATCTCCTCCTCCTCTTTGTTCTCTTTCCCAGCTTCTCCGTCAAAGACTTTGAGGCCTGGCAGGGGGCTGGTTTCCCCTTTAGAAGAAGCCAAACACACTCCAGTCACTTGTTCACACTCGCTCAGTGTGACATCCACAGACCTCAGTGCGTGGTTTCCACACATCTTTAGGACTCAGCATAAACATGTATATTCAAGAGGTACTTAAGTACAGATCCCAGTGAACTGCCTGTTCATTAGGTACAGTGGTTAAAACTAAATCCTCCTTCATGACTCTTATTTTGTTCAGTTTGTGTTGAAATAGAGAAAGAAAGGTGCTGATTCAAATTGCCTTCGGGGCCTAAGTAGATTCTCCCACTAGGCCCAAGCCCTTCTGTACGATAAGATGTTTTATGCACATGTTTGAAAACCTATCTGTCGGTTTAAATATTAAAAGGAGCAATGTTCTACATTGCCCGTGGAGCGCATTTAACGCTTCCATCTATCAAAAGTTAATGTTACTTGCATCCTTAGTGAGCAGTCATAACACAGATGCTCCCTGTGACATTCAGGGATGATGTCAGAGAGGATAGATAAAAGCAAAAAAAGACTTTTAACAGTTTTATTTTTTTCTTCAGATGGTCAAATTGTGGAGTTGATGGCGCTGAAGAAGAGACTAACATTCGCTGCACCCCTGGCTCAGCAATATTAACCTAGCCTCGTGTTGATGAAGTGGCTGTGGCTCAGTAGAGAGGGCGGTCCATGAACCAAAGGGTTAGTGGTTTGATCCCCGTTGCCCCGTCACATGGAGCGCATGCCCAAGATGTGTGTGTGTGTGTTGGATGGATCTGTCAGTGTGACTTCAAAGCTCTTTGAGTGCCAACTGGCAAAAGCGCAGAACAAATGCAAAACTATCTAACGTTTACCATTTTATCATTACAAAATGACGCTACTGTCTTCCTGAAAGACATGAATGCTGCTATCACCGATTGCCCCCCTGTCAAATAACCACACCACACTGGTGTACTGGACAGTCAGAATACCAGAATCCTGGTGACCTGCCACATCTGTGGGCCATCAAAAATGAATTAAGCTTATAGTTGCTCCACCTGTCTCTTTACTGACCATCTCTGTGTGCCTATCGCTCGAGGTGCACATGAAAGCTTGCTGCATGGAGGCTCACTGGACTGCAGATCACGTAATTTAAGATCATTGATCTTACTCTTTCAGGGCCGAGTTTTGGGCTTTTTCACGGGCCTTTTTTAATCTAATCATTAATCAGTTCTTTTGAGATTTCAGAAGTACGAAGGCAGTGCATTGATCGTGTCACGTACATTGACGTGCTACACTGGTGAAATGAATAACACAGATTATCTCATTATCATAGCAACTGTCAGTGGTTGGGATTTATGAGGCAACCAGTGGACATTTAGTCTTAAAGCTGACGTTAGGAGCAGGAAAAATGAGCGAGTGTGAGGATGTGAGTGACTTTGATAAGGCAACATTTTGGTGGCTAGACAACTTGGTCAGATTGTTTCTGAAACGATTAGTTTGTTGTTTGTTACGGGATTGCATGGTCGCAGACTGGTCACAGTGTCCATGATGACCTCAGTCCAACTTCTGGAAGCACCTACAGTTTTCAGATATTCTGTAACATCATATGGGGAACCACGTGGTAGCTGGGGAACATATTGCGAGGCATAACACTATGACCACTGTCAGGAGAAGTAAATAGCATTGGCCATCTTGTGACAGTACAAAGTTCTGATGGGAAACTTTTGGACCTGGTATTCATGTGGATGTTACTTAGACATGTACCACCCACCTAGACCAGACCAGACCAGCCCAGACCAGACCAGGCACCCCCAGCCTACAGCCATCCCCAGCAGGATGCAGCCTCATACATGCACAAAAATGGTTTAGGAACAACTGAAAAAAACACAAAAAAACAGCACAAGATGATCCACAGAGGCCCCTCCCTTCAACCCATAGGACCCAAAGGCCCCCATTAACAACATCCTGTTGCCAGACACCACAGGATACCCTCAGAATGCCCATGTTCATTCTCTGCTGAGTCACAACTGTTTTGGAGGCACAAGAGAGAATATTAGGAAGGTGGTCATAATGTTATGCCTGATTGGTGTAAGGCCGCAGGATGCAAGAAACGTCTTGTCTGAGGCGTGCTCAGGCTGCAACAGTGGCCAGGTGACCAATAGGAATGCAGTGTATGCNCATGAGGGAATGCTGCTGCTGCCAGTTGAGAAAAAAAACGCCGAGCTCTAATCATGCATTCAACCTGATGTAACAAGTAGCACAAGGCGGGGGAATACGCTGCAACATTTCTGCAAGTCAAATTACTAAAAACTGCAAAAATATGTAAAACTGTGAGCGAGGATTCGGCCCTTTGAGATTCCACAGTTAATTTTTGTTTCATGTTTCCGAGATAGTTTGTCACTTAATTACACAGCAAGCTTGCGTTTAAACTCGTACCCAACTTTAAAATACAAAAGGCTCACTTACTGCTACACCAGTTTTCATTTCGGTTTTTGGAAAGCGGTTACATTCTTAGGGCTAGGGAAAAAAAAAAAAACCCAACTGTTACAAATTAGCTGTAGACATAAGATTTTTTTACAGCGAAATATTATGTTGGTTTTGTGATTTCTACTTAAGAGGCAGGTTCTCTGTTCTGCTTTTTATCCATAAATGTTCCAGCCACGTGTCGTGGTATCATTCTAGCAATGATTCTGACAGCTGTCCGTCAGTCAGCTGTTCCACTTTGGTCCAGACTGAAATGTATTTTAGATAGACCACCAGACCAGTTTGATACAGACACAGGCTTTAAGGATCCCATAACTTTTACTGTTGTTCCACCAGTACTTCAAAAATATCACTCATCTACTGGATGGCACCAACTACACAGATATTCAGTGTTTCTAAATGATGACTCTGAATAACTCTGGCACCAACATGAGGTTTATCTTTGTAAAATACCTCAAATATTGACCATAAAATGTGGTTCAATTTTAGTTTGTCTGATACATCAGTTTATGATTGAATACCTGCATAACTAATGACATTCCCATCTAAGTTCTTTATATTTACCTACTGGTAGCATGCTGACATGCTGTTAAGTGTAAATTAAACACTATGGTAGGGTGTCTGTATTATTTTCTAATTGCAGATTCAGTTGTTGTACTCATCTGGCGCGCCAGAAATACAAAACGGTCAAGGGTGGAGTTGATTAAAGTAGTTTCACGTCAGTAACGCGAACTTCCTACGCCCGGTCTTCACCCGTGCGTGGCGCTAGCACATTTATGTCCATGTTCTGACGCTGGATGAAGACGTAAAACCTCCACTAAAAGATTTATTGGCACCTTTATCCTCACCCCGACGCTAAACCATGACACCGCCGCTGCTCCTTCAACGACCCGTTTGCGTCTGCCTCTCTTTTTACACACCTGTCTGCACACCATGGAGCATCTTTATTTCTGAGCTGATTCCCACTGGAATTCCTCACTGCGTGTTAGCCATTGTTTGCGGTGTACTCTGTGTTGTCAGGCAGTATTGTCGCAGCGGGGCGCATCCTCAAGGATATAGCGACGCCACCAAGGCAGCCTGTATTGCCATCTCTTTTTATTATGTGTATTTCTTCTTTCAGAGCTGCTCTGAGCGACTCTATAACAATGTGTGAAGAATATTAATGATGCCTTTCACAAAAAAAGTGACTCGTGTTTCGTACTGACCTGATTCACTTTGTGAAGACTTTTATGGAAGGTTGCTATCAAAGTAGCTGCTGATATGGTGGCCGCCAGAATCCATATCAGCGAGATACATTGTCCTGCAAAGAGTGCTCTCTTTTGTCAAGGCTGGAGAAAATCCTGCCTCACAGTCAAGCTGAGCTAAAGGCTTCCTCGGCTTGCCTGCGCATTAGCAGATATTAGTAGGTCTAGTCATGCGGCTAAACTTCTCAGATCGCATTAACATAACAACGGTCTTCCCAGAGATGATCGCCTTTTTCCAATTCCAAAAACAGGTGATCAAGGTAGAACTCACTGAAAATGTGCCAAGTACCGGAAGTCAAAGGAGCAATGTGTGAGGCGGGGCTGGAACACACACCGTGACCTGATTGATATCGGCTATTGTGACTTTGTAGGTCAGTCACTTTGCAGAGTCCTAATTCAGTTCACCTGTGGTTGTGCAAGTGAAGGAGAAGCCCATCAGTGTGACTACTGAAGCAGAAAAAGCAACAAGGTTTTGGCTGAGGAGGAAAGCTTGGCGGTCTACTGCTGCCGGGACTCAGAGTGGAGAACGATCACTCTCACCTGGGTCGTCCGGGTGACGATGGGTAATGTTGAAAGAACACCCAATGACTGCTCCATGGCATTTCTAACAGAGGATGTTTCCAGCTCTGTTTCTGGCTTCTGCTTTCTAGTTGACTTTTGTGTGTATGCATAGTTGTACCTTTAATTACAATTCACTGCACTCAGTTGGGGCTGAAATACCAATTATTAGAAGTCACTTAGAATTGCTTGTGTTGTCTGCCCAACAGCTACTATTAGAGGCTGAGGCAAAGATTCAAATTGCAGATAATCGCACATTCAATACCATAACCTGCACAACAACTTTAGCAAACAACAAACAACCATTATGTTAATACATTGCTCCTCACCACAACACAAAGTGCATCCTTAAGCTGTGACATAAAACATGTTTACTTGCTTGAGGTCTGCCCTCTCTCTTCCTTTGTTGTCGCGTTATGTATCTTGTTGCGCTACCACCAGCTGCAGATCACTGGAACAATGTTAAATTATTGGTAAGGCTGCACATAAACAAATCCGATAAACAAACCCAGAGCAACTAGCGGTCAGGACTCTGCAGGGAACCTTTAAGTATTAAGTTTAAACATCACTGCTGATGAGCAGATCAATGAGCTCTATAAACACGGCTTGTGAGGAGTGCAAAACTTTATATTTTCAAAAAGCCTTGCGTGTCAGCGAGCACAACGGTGTTAACTGACGACTATTTTATGTGTGACAGGCAGGGGAAAGATGATGCATGGATGCTGTAGTTTCAGTCGGAATTTGATAAGGAGAAACGAGAGAACTTAGAGAAGTAGAAAATTGAAATTAGAGATAAAGAGAATCAAGGGAGAGAGCGGTTCTGAAGTGAAGGCAGATTGACTCGGGGAGACGCACTGGCTCACAACGTAAGAAACAAAGAGGATGAAAGAGAGACAGACAGAGGATAGAAGGAGTAAGATTATGTTCTCTGTGGCTGTCACACAGCCTGGCAGGGTTGCTCAGTCATAGGCAGAGGCTGTGCACCCATAATTCAGTCTGATTTAGGGCTGCGATAGAGCGCTGAGGGATAATAAGCAGTATAATTTGCAGGAAGGTGTGACCAGACTGGATAAGTAGGATACTTGTGTTTGCAGCACGTCCTCTTCACTCCCTCTCTGTTCAGTTCAGTTCTGTTGCATTCAGCGCTGTCCAGTTCATTTCACTTTTTAATGAACATTCAACATCAGATTGAGTCAGTTCAATTAAGCCTGGCTCAGTTCACTGCCGTTCAGTTCGACTCTGCACACATTAGATACACAATGCAGTTCTTTGCAAAAGTACTACAATGCACATGTATTAAATCATAAGAGCAAATACATCACTGTGTCTCCTTCTGTTTTTCTCTTCGACTGCTTGGAACAAGTATCCCAAAATCAGTCACTAGACCGTAGAAAAGGATTTATTTACACATTTGAACCTATTATTATTTTTTTTATTTGTATTGTTTTCTTTAACATAGACCGATCAGGCATAACATTATGACCACCTTCCTAATATTGTGTACGTCTCCCTTGTGCCTCCAAAACTGTTTTGACTCATCAGAGAATGGACATGGGCCTTCTGAGGGTGTCCTGTGGTGTCTGGCAACAGAATGTTGTTAGTGGGGGCCTTTGGTTCCTATGGGTTGAGGGGAGGGGCCTCTGTGGATCAGGCTTGTTCCAGTGCATCCCACAGATACTTGAGTTTGGGATCTAGTGAATTTGGAGGCCAGGTCAACACCTTGTGCTGTTCTTCTTGTTTTTTTTAGTTGTTCCTAAACCGTTTTTGTGTGTGTGTGTCTTTGTCAGGCTGTATCCTGCTGAGGATGGCTGCTGCCATCAAGGAGTGTCATTGCTATGGGATGGGGGTACCCGGTCTAGTGGGTGGTACATGTCTAAGTAACATCAACACGAATGCCAGGTCCAAAAGTTTCCCAGAAGAACATTGTATTATCACAAGATGGTCAATGTCATTCACATCACCTGGCACCTGGTTTTAAAGTTTTGGCTGATCGTGTAAGTCTGGATGATAAGAGTGGAGGCGTAGCCTAGTAATTGCACATGTTTTGCAAGTTTATATTTATTTTATTAGGCAATTACCCATTTCTTCTGCAGTAGTTTACCACTATTTTTACTACTGTACCATAGTAGATCTTAGATGTATTTTATGCACTTTACAATTTCTTTACTAAGTCATTGACACATGACAAAATTCATTCATCTATTCATCTTCTGTAACCGCTTGTTCCTGTGAAGGATCGTGGGGTCTGCTGGAGTCTATCCCAGCTGTCATTGGACGACAAGCGTTGTACACCCTGGACAGGTCTCCAGTCTATCTCAGGGCTAACACAGAGAGACAGACAACCATTCACACTCACACTCACACCTACGGCCAATATAGAATCACCAATTAACCTAACAAGCATGTCTTTGGACGGTGGGAGGAAGCTGGAGTAAAAATGACTCCCTGTTTAAGTAGCGACAATCTTCTCCCAGTACTGATGGGCTTTTTTTTTTTTGCAATCAATCTTTCTGTTGTGCATATGAGATAACCGTTCTCAACGTTCACATGCTCACTGAACTTTCCCTGTTCAGTCATTAGGTCAGTGTGGTGTGCAGCAAAAGAAGAATCTCAAGTAGTGCCGCTGTGATCCCTGACACTCATTTTTGGGTCGTTTTTCCTCTACTCTGCACCTGCATTTGAATATTTTCTACCCTCTGAATCGTTCTCACATCCAAGTGAGTAATTCATCGACTCATTTTAAAAATATCCCCTCTCATATGATAAACTTCCTCTGGCACGGCCGCTGACTATCAGCACTTGCTACAGTAATTGCCGCTCGTTCAAGGATGGGACACAGCAATAAACTTGTCAGCACATATTACAATGTCGGACAGATGAGCGGGAGAGAGCATTCTGCCTCCCTGCCCTCTCATCTTAATGGCAGCCATCTCCTGTCTGGCATGTCCCCAGACGGACAACTCATTTTATCTTACCATTAAGTCTGTACAGCCAGGGTGACATTGTGTCCATCATGGCAGCTTTATGTTAAACAGGATCTTTTGTGTTGCGCCTTACAATTCGGACGCCTGTCCAGCTTGTGCCTGATGTAGTCATTCAGTAATGATAATTTGATGCTACGTTCCTGTTAAAGATGACGCTAATGTATCCAATATTTGCTGGGTAATTTCCATGAAATAAATAATAAATGTAAATGAGTGACGACGTTCACAGTGTGCTGAGAGACGGCCAGACTGTCCAATAAAACAGCTGCTGGATATTATATTTACCTCTGTATTTCATCTCGCCCTGTCCCCTCAGGAGCACTGCTTAACTGCTCAATGAGACTCATACCCTCTGGTTTTATAGATGGCCCTCTCCGCCTTCAGTTAACACAGCATCAGCATCTGGCCACCGAGAATTCATTAGGGAGAGCCTCAATCACGCAGCCAAGCCACACCAAAGGGACACGCGGAGAGGGACGAATCAATTTGGAGGCATGCCGGCACAGGTGGAATTATCTGCTGTGTGTGTGAACAGAAGGCTAGCCGGATATCAGCATATTCTGTCATGGGATGAACGGGGAGGTGGGAGCATTTTGGGGGTCAGTGCATTGGATGTCAAGTTATAGAAACAATAATTTTAATCATAAAGTGTCTATGTAAACCTTCTTTGCATTGAATAATACGATCGTTATTTCTATAGCAATTTTTCCAAAATTGACGTTACAGCAGCATCAACGTGTGTTTAACAAAAGAAGAAAACACACAAAAAAATGTACACGTAAAACAAAGACTACAGGAATGATTAAAAACAATAGAATGCACAAAACTTCAAAATCTCCAATGAAAATATGTTTCGAAGGAGAGATTTAAAAGATAATTCACTAACCTGATAATTTCATAGCCGTGGGGCTCTAACTGCGAATACCCTATCCTCATTTGTTTTCAGGCAGGGCCCTGGAACAGATAATAGATGTCTCCCGTAGGATCTCAAAGTACGCACTAGCACATATGGTGCTGAAAGGTCAGTGATATCAAGGTTCACGGCAATGAATGCCTTTAACAGTGATCAATAAGATCCTAAAATTGATCGCAATGTTGACCTGCTAGAACCAGAGCGATACGATCCCTGTTCTTTGTTTTGTTTAAAAGCCTGGCAGCTGAATTTTGTAATATCTGAGGTAGAAAGATTGATTTATTGTTCAGACGGGTAAAAAAAAAAAAAAAGATTATTGCAATAATCCAGACAAGACAAAATAAAAGCATGGAAATCGGTGTCTGTCTTTAAAAGATAAAATGGGATGGATTTTGGAACGGTTTCTGAGATGATAAAAACATGCTTGATCAGCTTTGTTGTGTGGGACTCAAAACGTAGGCTAATGTCAAACCAGACGCCCAGGTTTCTTACAGCATGCTTAATGCCGTTGCCGAGGGAACCAGCTGAGCCGGGGTACAATTAGTTTTGCCAACTGCTGTGGTGCAGTCACACGGGTTTCGTTCTCATCCGAATTTCAGCTGCAGCTCAGTTGCACTGGAGACACGATTGATCACTATCCGTTGAAACTTTTATTTAAAATAAATAATGCAAACCCTTCCAATACCACTGACGAAAAAGCTGTTCATGCATGACTAAATATACTGCACATAGATACACATTAAACAACAATAAAGAGACGCATTATGAATTCAAACCTTTGGTTCTAATTTGACATGATAATAATTGACTTTGCATGATGAGCTGATTTATATGTTACTGCTGTAGCAAGACCTTTGGTACACTCAGTGCCATCTCTCCTGACTCACAGTCTCCTGGCAAAGGGGAAGAGATGGTGTCGACTTCGCCATCCTGCAGACTGAATGCACATGGAAATGTCAATCCCTATGAGATCTTAATTACCGCACTCGATCATAATGAGATTGCAGCAGCCAACACATAGATTCACGGAGAATCAAATTGCTATTTAAATGTGCGACACACGAAGGCATTTAAAAGGTGCCTCGGCATCCAAATTATATATCGGGTCTTGCTCTAGCGGTTTGTATATAGCAATCACTGGGTGAGTTTCTGGATTTGCTTTTACGTATTTCTTCACAGCTGTTGTATCTGCCTCTTGGTCATGGTGGCGGCAGAGAAGATGGATCATTTGAAGGCTGTTGGGGCTCATTCACCCTCCACTTAGTAAAAGTCATGGCCTGGACGTGTCTGGGGTTGGGTTATAGATGTCTTTTGTATTCTATATTTATATCTGGTTTATAAAAAATAAAAAAAATAGTCCACCCAGTGAAGCATCCTACTGCTGTTGCTTTAAAAAAAAAAATCCCCTTAGGAATTCAACAAGGCAGGAAAGATTGATGTGCAGGAGTGTTGCCGGACTGATTTGTATCCCTTTCACAGAGCGAATGGATGGATGCAGTGTCTTCCGTGGTCATTTAGCACCAGGCAGCCCATTGTGCTGTTTATTGTGTGTAATCAATCACACGTACTGTAAGGATTCTGAATTATAAATTAAAGCAATTCCCATTAAGCACTGACCATTAGTGTTAGAAACAGGCACAGAAAATGTATTTCACACATAAACATCTCTGTGCATAATGCAAACAGGACAACCTATAAATATATTATTTGTCACTTTAGTTCTGCGGGGCACTCTCATTAAATGTTTTATTCAGCCACGCCAATTACAGCAGACAGCCCAGTTGGGGGGGGCTACTGCAAATGAAGCTGAGTCTTAATCTACACTGTCTGCATCAGATATCAGAAAAGTTTTCATTTCCTCCCCGCTTGTTTCTCTCCAAACTTCCTCGGCCGTTTTAATGATATGTTAAGAGGATAAAAAATGTTTTTGTTCCCAGTTATTGAAAACGCAGAAAAAAAAAGCTTGCTTCGAGACGCATTAACAAATAGACAAAACGACAAAACAGCTCGGAGAACAGCTCGGAGAGTGTCATTAAGGGACGGAGGGATGATGTGTAGTTATTGTTTATGGTTTTATTTTTGCCGCGGCCTGTGGATTTAGAGCACGCCCTCACCGTCTGAGAAGAAATATTAATAAAGGCCAGCTTTATGTCCTGTGAAATTAAATTCAACTTACAGCCATATACTTTTTTGCCCATTTGTTTCGCTGCTTTCCTTACTATCCCACATACGGAAATGGGCATAAAGCATATCACAATGCACCTTTGGATTTCTTTATCTGATGTGCATATTTTGTTTTATGTTACGCTCAGTGGCCTGAGAAACAAAGCAGTTAATGTTATGGTCTGTGGTAGTTTGTTGATTTATGGGTTCGCAATAGGCTGTTGTAGGAAAGTGGGAGCTGTAAGATATTTGTTGTGCGCCTGCTGTTGTGAGAGTCGTCGTTAGCATGGGCGGAAAGTAATCAGATGGATTGTCTGCAGTCCAACAATCTGCCCCAATCATCCCTTTTCGCTCTGCTTCTGGTCCTGATTGTTCCCATCTCTCCTCTATTTTAGAGGTCTTTTTTTAAAAAGAAAACCCCCAAACTGACCTTACTCAGAATAAGTCCAAATAACACTAATGCAGGGTTCTTCATTGTCTCTACTTCATTGTCTGATAAAGAGATGGAGCAGTGACCCGCTACTATACTTATTGTATTAAAATGTGTTTTATACAGGGCCTACTGTCATGTATAAACATACCTTGATATTGTGCATTCACTACTGAGCTATTGAAATAACGCGCAGGTTTATATATTTGTGTTTTTATTTGAAACATGTTCAAGGCACACTGAGTAGGGTGGCCGTGTCACTGCCACTAAGAAAAACATACCTTGTCAACTGGTACCTATGCCAGTATCAACATTATCTGTCAATTGCATGATAATCATGTATACAAGCCACTCAAGTGGAAACAAAAATGAGCGATGGCCGATTAGTGCCACTGCCTTGCAGAAACATACCTGTTATCTTGCATCTCTTGTGCTTGTGTTTTTTTGTTTTTTTTGGTCGAGTTATAAAACAGTCTACTTTGGCTCATAACAGTGTCAATACACTTGGCATAATAATAAGCTGGCCTCAGTAGTTGGCTGTTGTGGATAGGAGCTACAGTGTTATAGCCAGGAATATCTTGCAAAAATGATTGCACAAGGATTTGTGATGATACAAAGGTATCTTCTTTTCAAATAATACTGATGCATGCGTCCTTGTGTCTGGGATATCTCCGTCAGCTGGGGACTGAAGGCTCCCTTCAGTCACGTGGAACCTGACGGAGGCTGCATGTAACATGAGGCGTCATGATTGGCACAGCAGTGATAGGGGAGGGTCCTCCTCTTTGTGTGCTGGAGGCTTAGAGGGACGGGTCCAGGCTAGTCATGTGCCGTGAGTAAAGACCGGCGCCCAGTTTGAGAGAGTTCCTGAGCATTGTTGAATGTGTGCATTTCTGACTGAACATATTCTGCCTCCGTTTACTCATTTGTAACAATATTTTGGGGTAGTGTTCATGTGTGTTTAAAGACATTTAAACTTGTGGATTTTTTATATATATTTTTTATATTTATATGTATTTATGAAATATCGTCCAATCAACCAAAAATTTTACAACCCCCTGCAGTACCTCTGCCGACCCCCTGCTGAAGACCTCTGCTCTAATGAATTATACAGTCTGCTGTGCATCATAATCATGGTGGGAGAAAGGTCTGCTTTTACAGTGTTAGCTGCAAGGAGAAATTGCTGGGGCATGATGCTGCTGGCAGAGTTGGTGTTTTATATCTGCTGGGTCGACTGCATCTTGGATCAGATCTAATGATTTTCTAGTCTGTTTTGGACTGGGTATGACTGTCCTATTTCTGTATTAGGTCTCCTTGGTTATGATTAATTCTTGCACATTGAGTAAGTTTTTTCTCTGGCCCATTTCCCTTTGGTTCTAAAGTTTTGGGTCGATTTGGAATATACAATTTGCTGTGTAGTGGAACTGTCATACTGAATTTGCGAGTTCAGCTGAAAATGAAAAATTGAAAAAAAGTGGAAATGGTTTGAAAATGGTTATATTGACAGGTATTTATGTTTGTTTGCTTTTATCAAGTCATGATCATTGTTAGAGAAATATCACGAATGCAACTGAGGAGCTAGAGCCAGTGATGTAGATTCTACTGTAGTGGACCAGCTGTGTAGTGGCGGCACTCTTTCTATAGGTTTCTGTATAGGATTAATATCAGAGCCTGAGACTGAGACTGAGATGGCCTTGGCACTGGCAATGAATATGAGTCTCTCTGGCTGTTAACAAGCAGCAAATGTACAGACAATAGATGTGGGTAGAAAAAAAATACTGCAGATGATAACTAATAAATGCTGATATTGTTTTTGTAGTTGTCTGTTGTGCAAAGCATTAGTTTTGTTTGTGTGATTCGGCTTATGTGTCTGAGTTGCACCAAGATACCAAAGCATTGTGAAGTTAAATGGGGCCCGGTACAGTCCTCAATCTACTGACCCATTCTGAACAAGTTTTACAGATTATGGCACAATATTGATCCTGTATATATTAACATATCTCTGGCATTTCAAACATGTCCTCATACATAAGGAACAGAACAGGTCAATTGACTCTCCAGGATAACTTACAGGATTTCTTGCAGAAATGACATGCATGACTATTTACATATTTGTGGTAAGGCTAGTGTTGTATAAATAGCATAAAAATTCGGACAAGAAGTCAAATGTTTTTCAGCTAGCAGTCTGTGGTTCATGTCCATGGTAGTTGTACTCGAACCGCTTTCAATCGTGTGTCGGACTGTTACTCTAGGGTTACATTCAGGCACCAAAACGACTTGGTAAGGTTTAGAAAAAGATCGTTCATTGCATTTAAAGAAGTCCTTTCACTATGATACAAGTCAACCAGCTCAAATCTAGAGCTTTTATGCTATTTTGTGGCTAATATTGGTTGCATAACTTTACGAACACCTGGCCCTGAGTCAGTGTAGGTCCAAATTACTTCCTAGTCATCTAGACTATCTACATTGCATCACCATCTTGTTAGGAGAAATACTAAGTAAACTGTTAAGTATTGCTGGAGCATCTGGTTGCTGCCGTAGTTTGTGTTCTGCATCAGATCTAATTATTCTCTGGTCCATTTTGAACTGGGTCTGTCTGCTGTCTTCTGTGTTTACTTGGAAAAATGCGTTCAATTATTTAATTTTACACCAGCCCATTTCCCTTCCTCATAATTTCGTAAACACCAGCTGTTTTTAAACGCTTTAAAAATTCTACCACTAATGTTGTTTTAGTGGTGAGGTCGTCCTGGGCATTTTTCTGCACTGTAGTTTCTTGTTAACTCGCCAGCTGACACGCTGTATGTGCCAGTTCAAGATCTGCAGTGAATTAATATTGGCTGATAATTTGGGGGAAGCAGTTTATTGTACTAATTCATGAGTGCAGTTGCAATTCTTTCATTATTGCACGCTGAGAGGACCTGTCACAGTTTTTTCCACATCCGTCTAGTGAAAAATAACAAAAGAACTTGTTTTGTTTAGTTTGTACCTGAAAGAAAAGAAGTTTGACTTTTCTTGCCTCCTGAATCTCAATGACCTGACTTAACTGCACGTATTATTGCAGTGTCAGTGAAAGTTCAAATCGAGGTTGCACTAGGTGGAACAACTAAATTACATCACACCGCACGGTGTAGGCGTAAGGCGAGCAAACTATTTTTTTTTTCAAAATGATCTTTTGCTGTCAAACATCAAAATGGAAAATGGATCAGAAAATTCTTGCATCCTTCTCCTCTTTCTGCTCTGAGTTGTGATCTGATGTGTAATTCCTAAGGCAACATCTTGTTAAGTTGCTTGGGGAGAACTAAAACCTATGGAGGGTAACTGTGGTGATAACTTTCAAAGGGTGGTACCTTACTGTTGCTTACATCTCGCCTTTGAAGTTGACCAGATTCGATGAATAATTCATAATCTGCACCGCCGCTTCCAAAGACAATATTACCTTTGGCAAACGTCTGCCTCCAGCTTCCTCCCAGAGGACAGGTGGGAAAAGTTTTTCACTTTCTTTCGTCAGTGTAGCAGTGTAAGGCAAACACAGTTATATTGGGGAAACTCTTTCGCGTAACCCTGGTTACCGAGGATCAAAGTTCCTCCATTATAATTTGAGCAGTTTAAACCTGCGCTCTCTCCGGGCTACGGCTAATCCTCAGATGCAACTCTTGAAACTTCTCTGATTACGCTGAGATACAAAGCAAAGGGAACGTGGCGATCAAACGCATTGTCATGCTCGGGAGCTGAACTGGGGAGCTGAACTATATCGAGAGCAGGGAGCTGAGTACTTAATATCACGCCCTTACGTAGCATCTTAGAACTTTATTGTGCTGCTTTTTCCCTCCGTGCCCAGAAGTAAAAACCTGCGTGATCATTGGTCTGGAGAAAAAAAAAAAAGACAAAAAAAAAGCATGAATCATCCTATCTCTGCAGCACAAGTAATTGCGGCTTCGCTTGGCACTGCGATGTGGAAATGTCACGCCATCAATCAGTTTCAAAGGCTCAGACATGATTGAAAATCGGCTTATTTCTCTGTCTATTCATGTCGTTTCGCGTAGAAATTGGACAGCTAGCGTGCATCATTCCCGTTGCATCATTACTACTACAATTCCCTTCATGCCTTTCTGACATTATTAACAGCTGTGAGTTTGTTTACCCAGCTCATCTAAACGTCCTAGTTAACAAGCTTGCGTCTGTGATGCTGAAATTTGTTGTCCTTCATGGCTAATTCTCTTGCCTTTGATAGAGGATACCATTAGCACTGTCATTACAGCCCGACTCGGTGTGAAGTGGGCAAGAATGTGTATGTGTGTGCATGTGTGTTGTGGTGTGTGCGCTGCCAGTCTGGCCGTGCCTGTCTGCAATTACTCCCCTCAGTGGAAACATTAAAATCTACTGCCATGGAAGGATGCCATGGCTGAGACATTCATACCCGTCCCCACGTTCTGCAAAGACCCCAAAGTGGCCTGGAGTCGCCGCGCATGCATGGTCCCCTCATTCACTGGGAGGCAGAGCAGATGCCAGGATGGGAATTACCCCTCCGATCCGAACAAGCGGCGCAAGAATTCTGGGTGCAGTAATGTCCTGACTGCATCTCTGGCTTATTGCAGCCCTGTGGGCTCGCGTATTCAGGGACGTGCCAGTTTAAAAGCCCTTCAGATAAGAAGCACATGGGAGGCACATTGAGATTAGCTCTGAGATGAACAGGCTGCTGATATTCAAAGGCTGCCTCTGAGCCACAGAGGGTCCAGTTAAGAGGGTCGATCCTGAATGAAAACGGAAGAGATTCAGCTAATGTGGTGACATCCGTTTGTATTACTGTGCCTCTAATTTGATTTCCACGTCGACCCTTTCGTCACATCTGCGCCTGCATTTACTTTAGAGAGTGACGAGTCATAAATGCTTACACGGCTGTCTTTTATTATTTACTAGATTTAAAGCTGCCTCGTAAAAAAAAGCCAATTTCCCGTTTTAAGTATCTCAGAAAAACTGTAGACTCGCATTGATTTCAAAATGGTATGCCTTCCTTGGGCTCGAGGCTACAGCCGTTTGCAGCTCACCTGAGTGACATTTGGAAGTTTGCTGCAGGTCTGTGGATGTGGAAAAAATGTTTAATGTAACCATTTTGAGTTACACTTGTTCAGTTAGGTGTGTGACAAAAGCCTCAAGTGTCTGTGAGATGATCGTCTGTATCGGTAAAGTAATTAATGAATTACCTGATCAGCAGGAAGTGAAAGGTTCTGCAAGGAGCTGCTGGAAACAAACAACAATTATGTTTAGACTATGAGTTTATTCTTGAGACTTATCAGTACAGTCTTCTTCTCTGCCTTCTCAATCAAGAGGATTGTGTGAAACTGGCAACGCAAATCTACTGTATATCAGGTGTGAGTGTTTGTCTTTGTCTACAGCTATGATGCTGAACAACAATACAGGGATCAACTACTTTGAAAACAACATGGTCAGCATAAAACCTGCAACAGCTCGTTTTTAGAGCCTTTAAAGGCACTGAACTCTGAAAGATCATCGCCTCTCAGTTAGTCGATATGGTGAACTTCATTTAAACATCCAGTGGTTAAGCAGAGTCCTTATCCTTCATTTGGAGTCAGGTTGCTGGCTATCTGCTAAATGTAAATCCAATATTCATTCTGATTTAGCTCTGTTTTGGGTTTCTGGCAACTCCGAAGGGAAATATCTGTCTCCTCTTGCTGCTAAATCCTCTTCAGTGTAAGTGGTAAACCAAAATTAAAAAAGTTGCAGACCGGACACCGCACTGAAGATTACTAAAACCCCTCTAACATTACAACACTGGCTGCAGGGACGGCAGGGATTAGAACGTTTAGTTTAGTAAAATAAAAAATTAGAGGGAATTTAATCTGTTGTAATTTCAGATGTTTCATCACCCGATTCATTAGGCTTAAGTTTATTGGTGCGCTGCTACCATTAAAGGATCCAAATCAATGTGTCTATGCAACATTTTTCCCCAAAGACAGAAAAATATTTCTCCAATAATCTGATAACCGCTGACTGCTCCACAACGTACGTCCTAATGATGCTGGTGCAGGCCCACAACGATCACAGGAAGGATCCATGAATTGAAATATTGGCTTCTGTTTAGACCACTGCAGGCGATAGACTGTATTGAACTGCAAAACACAACAGAGACTGTAGAGAATTTGTTTTAAGGCTGTCTGCCACTGTTCTTCTGTAATCTACTTAGATAATCAGATTTCAGTGTTGCATGGATTCTGTAGATGTCAATTGACTAAGTTGATTGCATCTTTTGGATTTGCTGTTCTTCCCTTCTTTACTGTGTGGGGCTCTGGTTTGGAGTATCTATAAATATATCAATCAGCCACAACATTAAAACCACTGACAGGAGAAGTCGACCCAAAGGGCCCGACTCTGACCATGTCACATATGCAGTGTTGTCCAAATAAACTTCAGCATCTTAGTAAGAGAACACAGCGTATAAATTTACTGATTTTAGTAGAATGGGCTGCTGTTTGCTCGCAACCCTCTGTGCAACCGAGCGTAGTCTGTTACACCCATTAGAAGAAGACGTTGCCCACATAAAGACAAGCGGACAGATTTACACCCGCTCATATGACTTGTTGGTTTTCCTCACAGTCTAAAAGCCGATGTAAAGGATTCTTGCTGTTTCCTTTATGGCTCGGCAATAAAGCTCAGCCTCTTAAAAGCAGAGGGAGCATTTAAAGCGACAGTGATTCACAGAGTGCTTATCTATTCACTTTTTTTCTGTGTTTACGACGGCTATCATCCGTTTCAAACTCAGTCCTGAACAAATTTGTTGTCTTCCACATCACAATTATGTAGTTGATCAGCAGCAGGTTCAGTCTCAGTCTCGCACACGGAGAAGGAAGCGTCTGACAGAGAAACAAGCTCTTCACCCCGAGCTGTAATTACCGCAGAGCCAAAACTCCTTAAACACTACCGTGTTACAGTAATGATGACATCGTGATTCTGATGTATCCAGGTAATGGGGAATTTTCCTCTCCATTTCTCACCTTGATCCATCAGAATCCAATACTTGATGCAGTTATTCAACAGAGAAGATTGTTCGACGTTATGCTCTCCCTAAAAACAATACACACATACAAATATAGTCATACAGCTGTTCACAAACATATTTAACAACATCTGTTTTCCACAACGTAACACCCAGCTCACTTCTCACAACAGATGCGCTGTACAGTTAAGGACGTTGCAGTAAATTGTCTGCTGTGCTTGTGCTGCGCTTGATGGTACAAAGCAACTTCAAATGTATGCGCAACTCTTGCATGTCAAACTAATAATATAGTAAGTATACAACGATCAGGCATAACATTATAACCACCTTCCTAATATTGTGTAGGCCTCAAAAACAGTTGTTCCTAAACCGTTTTTTGTGTGTGTGCCCGTGTCAGCAGAACATTGTATCATCACAAGATGCTCAATAATATTGATCTTAATATTCTCCTGTCAGTGGTCAAAACGTCATATTCGTTCTGACACTCTAACAATATGTCTGTAAGTCTGTTATGTAAATATCTTTGTACTGCCCACATTATGTGATTCCACCTGACATTACTGAGCATAGTTTCTCGGTGAAATGAATTGAATACCTTTCACTTTTGGCTGTTTGAGGATGACTGCTTTGGCTAAAATGTTCTAATCCTGTTATCAATTAGTGTTTTCAGTTGTAATGTAAACCACTGAAAGGCATCCTGCAGCTGTAGATACGATCGTTTAGTTGCTATCAGCTTGCCCATTTGTTCAATAATGCACAGGAGAGATTATATATACACACACACACACCATCATTTCACAGAACAGTCAAGACAATAGTTATAGCATCAGTGACTGCATTGCATATAACCGTGGGCTGATGGGAAGCTGTGATCGAAATGACAGGGTGAAAATTGCAATCCCCATGTACGCAGCCTACATTTGTATCAATCAAGGGGCACAGCTGCCCTCATAATTGAGATATTCACATCTATTTTGCTCTACTACCCAAGGCATTTGTCTTTGTACAAAGTGTGCAGAGAGATGGAGAATAAGATGGTGATTTTACATGAAAAAAAATACATTTGATGATTGCCTCAGTGGATTAACAAAGCATTGTGTCTTTGGCCAGGTCTCTGTTGTCCCTCACTGTGATGATGAACTTGTGTGAGTTGTATTTGGCACAGCCGCAGCCATTACACTGCATAGATTTCCTAATAAATATCATGTCATTGTTTGTGTAGGAGAAAGGGCACGGAAGGAAGAGGAGCTGCAGCCGAGCCATGAGTGTTATTCAGAGAAATAACTTGAGAAATGGTGGTGCCCAAATATTCTGCACACACACACATATATATATGTATATATATATATACATTTACCGTGACACTTTTCTGCTAATTAATTAAAGCCCTATAAATTGAAATTTATCCTTTTTTCAGACATGCGTCTTAAATATGCCCTTCATTGTTGTGCTAACATTAGCAATGTATTATGAGCCCGTTTCTCTGTCATTATGCTGAAACGCTGAGGAAAACAACATTAGCA
>JASGAT010385655.1:17235-66117 GCA_030220025.1 Chelon auratus | reverse complement strand
GTCTTTGGTTGTCTACAACTTATCCCTGATCATCTGACACAGATACCAAATATCTCCAGGCATGGCTCCTGGTGTCTCATTATTGTCCAGCATCTCCAGTAGCTGTGAATTCGACAGCGCCCACAGGAAAACATGCTGCATTGTGTTTTTTTGTTGTTGTTGTTTTTTTAGTATTTGGCATCAACTTGGTGATGAAGCATCAGTTCTGGTGACATCCCTTACGATCATGCATTGCTGTAGCAGTGAACAGTGACATCTATTGTTGACCTTCCATTTCTTTGTTATCGAAATCTGAAATCTCACTGTAACTCTGCAGAAAACTGCAAAACTGCAAGAAATGATGGTCTTACCACACACAACAAAAGAACAAAAATTGTATTCATACATATTTTATATAATATTCTAATTATAATATTTCAATGAATTCTCCCGTTGTCAATTAGTGAATGATCAAATAATTAGACTGACAGGACTTAGAACACGCTCACAAACACCATAAAGACATTTGTAGAGGTTGGGCTCTTAATAATAGAATGTACAGAAGAAGAGAAATCATATCTCAGATTTACTAATAACATCCATCAGCTTATTTTTCAGCTTCAGTTTCAATAATAGAATGTTCTCTCTAAATCATCACAAACATTTTGGTGTGTTTCATTTTTTAGGAGCGTTTTCTCATTATGACGGCCAATATCAGTGCCATAATTACGGTCCTTTTTTTTTGTGCACAAGGTCAAACAGCTTAATCTCTTCCACTGAGCACTTACAATTCTCCTATATGTGTCCATCACCGCTATGTCCGAGAGCCAGGCTTTCCTCTTTCTTTTTCATACGCTTCCATTACAGCCGGGGATCAGACGATGAATGCTCTGTTTTCTTTTGATGGCCGGGGCACAGCTAATCGGTGGTCCAGTGGAGCGAGGTGGTTGCGTGCACGTGCAAGCCTGCACACAAGATCTTTCGACCTCTCTTTTGTTTGTCTGGTTCTCAGTTTGCTTTGGCGTCTCAACCTTTATCTTACTACTCCCACATCTCTCAGTCTCTCTCTAGCCATGCGGTGCTAATTATTTCTCTGCCCCCAGATTTACTCCACATCTGTGGCGTTCCATAGGCTTTTATGACTTCATTAGCATGTTACGAGTTGTGCACACCATAAACCGAAACGAACGAACGAATAACGGTGCATGTCAGGAGTATAGCCTTTTTGATAGTGTGAGAAACAGTTTGTTGACATAGTCAGTGTGTTGGATGTAAATAAGTGGGCAGAGTTACTTGGATAAATCACCACGGCCAGTTGACTGAGTTGGAGTATCTCTGAAATGGAAAGGCTTGTAGGATTTTTCCCAGTCTGGACTGGTAAGTACTTAATAATGGTGATCCAAGGAGGGGACAAAAGATGAACCAGCAACAAGGTTGAATCATAGACTGTATATAAATATGGACAACATGTCCCCACTTCCTTGCACTGGCCAAACTCATGCTATTTTCCTGGTGGCGGCATCTTGCGAGTTTGGAACCAGAGTCTGCACTGTACGGTCCGAGTGGCGCCACGTGGAGCCGCGCTATTGAGATTTTATTATTTTAGTTTATTTTAGCCTAAGTCCCATCCACTATCATGGAGTGGGTGGAGCTTTTCACTTAGACTGCAGCCAGTCACCACGGGGAGCTCTACTTGCTTTGGCTTCCCTTTTGAAGAGCTGTTTTGTCGTCCACCTTTATACTGTAATTATACTCACTGACTATATAATGGTTGGAAAGCACAAAAGAACTGAATGCTATCCTGTGAGCAGCATGGTGTGCATACACTTTTGAAACATCTTTGCTGTTCTCTTCTCCTCCTCTCCTTTATATTTTTTTGCCTCTACCCACCTCAAGCAGATGGGTACCCCCCATATATGCTGAGTTCTACTCAAGGTTTCTTCCTGTTAGTAGCGGGTTTTTCCTTGCCACCATCGTCCTATTGCTTGCTACCAGAGGTTTCAGACTCTAGGTTTTGTAAAGTGCCTTGGGACAATTTGGATTGCTAGTGAAAAAATAGGAATCGAAATAGGAATTTGCATTTATTAATTTGCAGTTGATTTGGTGCGATTATCTAAAACTGCAGCGGCATGAGGGAAGAATGAAAATGATTTCAAATATGAGATTATAATCTGTTTATCTCCAAAAATAATGGATTTATTCAATGACACTCGACCATAGGTAACATAACCAGCAGAGCCACTTTGGTCACAGTGTGGAATCAGTTACCGTTTTAGTAGCCTAGCAACAATTGCAACAGCTTGTTGCACCCTCCCTTTGTTGCCTCCCTAATGCACTGTGGGCTCTGCAAGACATACTGTATTTAAAGCTGAAAGGGAAGTGCACTAAAGTAACGCTGCAGTATATACACAAACAAACCAAAAACGAAGCATTGCCGTAAACGTTAAGCACGGCTATTTAGTCCTTGCTTTCCGATGTAGATGCTTCTTGAGTCTTTTTGGTGTGATGCTTCTTTCATCACATGCTATTTTTTTGTCATTTGCTTTCGTTAAGATCAATAGCACACAAAGGACTGTTTTCTTCTGCTGACTGGTGGCCTGGTGCAACACAATGGTGAGGAACGGATCCAGAGGAGAATAGAAATGAAACCAATACAGTCTGTTTGTATTTCTTTGGTTTGGTCATCATCAGCCTTAGTGCAGACATCCCACCACCAGGGAGCAGATAGTGATACAATGACCGCCACAAAATCAGTCTTTGCCATACCCAGTACACTCATGAATGAGTCCTGTTAATCAGGCCTGTGTTACATAGGGCTTGGCTGGTATATGTTCTTGACCACGTGCAAGACAAATTATCCCAGTGTGACACACCATCTCCTGCGGTCAGTCAGAAATCATCGAACCATTTGAAACTCGACATAATCATCACGTCTTTTTTTGTACTCAGGTCGATGTCCATAACGTCAGATTGCACTGCTGAGCAAGCTACTGCACGCTTTGTGTGCACATGAATTGTTTATATCCTCAAGACAATTCGAGGCAAATAAAAAGATATGTACCAGCCACAATGCTGCGTAGTCAGCTGTATCCCTCTGCAGCATGGGCCTGCATTCACTCAAATGGACCTCCTTTTCCAAAAACTAAGCTAAGATTTATTTCCCAGGAGATGCACTGTAACCAGATGAGAGGTGGTTTTACAGTTTTGTTGGGAATAATGGCAGGCACAGAGAAACTCAGCGGAGGGCATCACTCTTAAATTTCCTGCACATTCAGTGGATTTCTGTTCAAACTACACTTTTACACCGTCGATGAACTGCGTCTAGAGAGTCACATTTTAAGAAATGTCGTTTGCTATGCCAACAGCTATGACTACGTTAAAACATGTTTACACAGGTACTGAGACAGAAACCACTCACAAATAATGCCTTATGTAGGCATGTTAATTTGGCATAGTATATTGTCCCTGCTGCTGCTACATATGGCTTGCGGATATACAGTATGTGTAATGTTTTCACAGAAACTGACATCAAAAAATACAGATGGTATTTTTTTTTTTATACTGAACATTGACCATCTTGTGGCAATATGTTATTTTAGGAAATTTTTGGACCTGGCATTCATGTGGATGTTACTTAGACATGTAGCACCCACCTAGACCAGACCAGGCACCCCCACCCCATAGCAATGACTCACACAAAAAACGGTTTAGGATCAACTCAAAAAGCATGAAACACAGCATGAGGTGTTGACCTGGCCTCCAAATTCACTAGATCCCAGTCTGATCAAGTTTCTGTGGGATGTTCCACAGAGGCCCCTCCCCTCAAACCAAAGGACCCAAGAACAACTTTCTGTTGCTAGACACCACAGGACATTCTCAGAAAGCCCATGTCCATTCTCTGATGAGTCACAACAGTTTTGGAGGCACAAGGGAAACCTACACAATATTAGGCAGGTGGTTTTAATGTTGTGCCTGATCAGTCCGTTTGTTTGGCAGGTCCGCAAAACCAGAGTGTTAGCGGTTCAATAGCACTGAACCGTCTGAGCTGCCCCCAGTGCTTGGATCTGGTGTGTGCTTGTGGGAATGAGTGGGTAGACGTGTACTTTTACTACCAGTACAATACCAGACCATTTGTTGTTGTCTGCATCTGAAGCACCATGAAATACAGGAGAAGATTGCTAAAAATGACTTTTGTATTTTTTATTGAAGACAGAAAAACCGAAACACATACAAGGACAAGGACAGAACCATTGGTACAGAACATCTACAAAACGTACAACGTTATGTACATCTGAGTAAAGGAAGGGAGATAAATGGAAGAAAATAAATGTATGAAAGGGAGAAAAAAAAGGAGAGAAAGAACATTGCTAACTTGGTATTTGTGATATGGGGATAATAGTACAGTAGTATACTATATGACATATAAGGCATAATGTGAAAGCAGACAATTAATGCAGTATTAGTGTAATAACAATGGTGGATTATATTAATACAGGTAGGTAATGGATGATTTGTGTCGTATGCAGACACACATATACACGAAAAGAAAGAAAGAAAGAAAATATATCTTTAAAGATTGATATTGGCAGCAGGAAATAAGGACCATCATTGGAAGGGATTGTCTTCACTATTTTTTTTTAAAAAAAACTTTTGTATACATTTTGTGGAAATATGACAAATTCTTGGCTGAAAAATTGTTAACTGATGATAGGTACTAATTGGCATCTTCAGCAACGTGCCAGGACTCGTCCGTCTTCTGGCCCACTGCGTGTGTTTGCTGCAGTTCTCCCCGGGTATAGCCCAACAGGAGCGCTACACACAGCGCGCTGTCACACACATTGTCGCACATGCACACGTGCAGCGCCTGCCTACAGGGATTAGTGCGCATAGGGGAGATCTATTTATCTCTCGGTGCGTCTCTCTTTCGTCCTCTACCTGCGAGGCGACCAGCACTTGGTTCACCCTGACAAACACCCTTGTGTGCAGCGCGGCTTTTAGTAAGCGCTTACCAACACGTGTGCGCTGTCTCTGGAGCTTTTATCCAGAGTGCTGTGCGCACATGAGGTTAACGAAACAGGAGAAACGGTTGCCCCTGGCTACCTGTGTACCACAGCGGAGAAAAAAAAATAACAAAACAAAGAACAGCATGAAGATTATGACTTTCAAGTGTTTTCCAACCCCTTATCTCTGGCCAGTCAAATTGCCATTAGAGCTAGGACAACTTTGGCTCTTACTATAGATATAACACTATAAATGAGATGAGAATGCATGCATACTGCAGATACAAGCTTAACGTTGATGTTGCTGCTGATTTCCTGAACTGATTCCGATCCTCAAGATCCCAATTCAATATGAGTTCATTTAGAGAAACTTGAAACAGCTTTACTAAAACTAATTTCATCATTGATTCCAGAGATTTGGGGTATTTCCACAACATTTTACCTCACACCATTCATATGGTTTTGCTTTTGTGCAGTGCTTTTTCAATCCAATCGGTGCCCTCAGGGTTATGTTTTGGATTTCCCTCACACGTAGACTAATTTCATTGCACGGTTTTGCAAGATTTGGCATGCAAAATAAATCTCACAATACCGTAGCGAAATTTCTAGATGGAGAATGCAGGAAATGTATTTAAAAGATAGACTGGAGGATTTTATGAATCGACATCGGATCATCTAAATGAAGATTGATTTGATTGTGATGCCATTGCCTGTATTTGGAATCCAAACCTTAGGAATGCTTGATGGCAGTTACTTTACTATTACAGCTACTATTGCTATAAGATTCCATAACCACTTCATATCAGAACTAATTGTGCATTAATGGTTACTGAAACAAAGCAAACTTTATACATTTTTATGTGGCCAACACAAAGGCCTCTTTGAAGACACCTCTTGTGCAGTAGCAAAGTATATTTCTACTACAAGGGGTGAGTTATCTGTAGTGTCTGGAGGCCAGAATTCAAAGCAGCCACAATGTACAACTCTAAAACTGCCCTGATGAATATCTTTAAGTTTACAGTAGTTGAAATGACTGTGAACTGTGCCACTTGTGATGAAAACACACGGGACATTAAGCTCTGCAGTTCCGGAGCATTTTTACCAACTTTCAGCTCGTTGTTTTCATTTCACAGCCTGCACCTTAACCGTGTGAACCTAATTTTCTGCAGCAGCAGGCAGCTGTTTTTAAGCCAAAAGGCTCCGACAGACCCCCCGTCCAGTCTTTGACCTGCATCAAGTAGGAAACAACAGCTGTTAGCATTTAGCAACGGAGCATTAAGCAGTTAAAGAGCCAGATATTTTCTTGTTGAGTTGTTTAAGACCAAAGACGTAGCTGAAAGGAAAGCGAACAATTCGCCTCTGCACGCGCAGTTCTTCAAATTGTCATTTGAGGCCAACTTCATAACCAAGAAGATTCCCACAGACGTCCATTTGAGTTTCACCAAACCTCTACAGCTAAATTCTCCATGCATGTCAACAGTGTATTTTTGTTAGTGCAATGTTAAGCATAATTCAAGGTGTCACCGCATTGAGTGACAGACGGGTGCTGTCATGCCAAGTAGTTTAAAAACTGCTGTTCAGGAACTCTTATGGGGACACCATCCAATAGCTAGGAAACCAGACCAATATATCCGCCCACAATTGGAGAGTTGGTCTGGAACAGCTCCGTTGAGAGCTGATTATGCTTTGGCAAAGTATTCCTCGGCAAACCGGGTTGTTAAAGTGGCATTTGTGCGGCAAAGGACAGATAAGTAACAGAGACTTAATCATACGCATCATCAGATTGCTGTGGAGTTGAATTTGTTTCCAACAAAATGGCTCTGATTGGTTGGAGGACGATCCAATTACATAAGGAGTTACTTTTTCTTTGTATCGGCTGAAGCACGCCCCATAATGAAATCCAAATTCTGTGTTACCACTATTATATTCTGGTAAAAATTTAAAGGCTACATCAGACTAACCATCCATCTTTAATGGCTCTGCTGATGGTTCTGCTGTCCCTACTGCTTTAAGTCAACTTTCATTACTATCACCATTGGTATTTCTCTTTTTATTTACTGTATGTTGTTCACAAACTTCCACCACATTAAACCGACAAGCCCACTGTTGCTCCAGTTACCCACAGCAAACGACGGTGGCTCAGTCACTGAACTAAGGCATGGCTAAAATTAAACCAAAAATAAATAGCTTTAATAATTAGCTTTCAGGAATTTGCATAGTGTTGCCCTTATTTGAGGCATCTTATTTAACATGCAAATGTATGGTAATTAGCTCAAAGCCAAATTATCTGAGGAACACCAGAGGTTTCGCAGTGGATTTTCCATCACTAACACAACACGCCAGAATCCCCTTGAGAAGTGATGTTGGTCCTCTGGGCTGCTGCTTTAAATACAGACGTGGCTTCAGTCAACTCAAATTGGAAGGGTTAAAAATATATTCCGTGGTGTCTTAAATGCAAATGTTGGTGAAGTAAATTGTCACCGACACCAGAGATGTAAACATGCTACCACTGCTTTCATGGTTAAATATAAATATGCACCTCGTAAAACTTTTGAAAACAGTTAAAAGCTTCTTGCCCTGTATCAAGGATTTGAGACCTTCCATTCAACTTTTCTCTACCCTGAATCCAAACCTTCTTCTTTTCACTTGCATAACTGCATGTCTTGGTTTTGTGTAAACATTATTGTGACATTTTGTTTGCACAACTGCAAGTAATAACAAGTGTACATAATGTACGGAAAAGTCATAAAACTCGGCAAAGCTTTACGACGAGCAAACCCCGGCTGCTCTTACTGCAGCTCTGCGCGTTGTAAACGTTAGTCACCTGTGCAGCTGGAGGATCAGATGCATTTGCAGACTCAGCAGAACAGTAGAAAACACTTGCTCCGTCATTGGGGCTGAGGCTCGGCTCCCTGGAGGCAGACAGGGAAGGGGAGGGTTAGTCCTGACCGAGCACCATCTTAAGCTCTTTTCACGCGGGACTGATATCATAAGAAAAGGACTTTGGTCTTTATAAGTGAAATATTCATAATGTATCCCTTCATCACATTTAATTTCATTGTATTTCATTACAGCTAAAGAACAGATATTTTCTTTTCCAGAGAAGTCATTTGTGCTAACTGTGCGTGTTTTATTTAACTCAGAGTTATGCATAATTTGAGGTGTGGCCGCACTGAGTCAGGGCCTAGGTGTCATCTACCCATTCTGCTCCACTCCCACGCCAGTACAATACTTAACATCTCCATTTACCCTTTGGGAAATCTATTGGGGACACCGCCCGTTAGCCTGGATGCCAGACCAACTTCACCACCCACAGTTTGAAAGTTGGTTTGGAATGGCACCACTGAGAACTGATTATGCTCTAGCAAAGAATTGTCGGGCCAATTAAATTGTTAGGGTGGACTAATCTTAAAAAGACTAATCATACATAATACAATAATCATTATCTATATATTACTGCTACTTTTTTTTCTGATAAATGTGTAAATGTGTCCTGCCAGTGCAGCAGCAGCTGCAGCAACACCAGGGGGTAAGTGTCTGTGTCCCAGCCATAACGGTCAATTTCGCAAGTACTAAACCAAACACGGTTATTCCACTCTGTTCTACAAGTATAATAATCTGCTACCATAAACTGAAACTAGCACAAAAGGTTTACGGTTCCTTTAGACATTTTGATGATGTGCTACACACAAGAAGGTTTATGTGTTCTGGGGTGTTTCAATAGTGTTTTGTGATTTAATTATATGGTTGAATTATTATCACCCAGATGTTTTTTTTTCTAATAGACACTTGTAACTGTGATCAGAGTACAGTTTTTTTTTTATTATTATTTTGCTACACACAGGACAATAGTGTTTTCTGTGACATCCCCGAAAAACTTCAGGCCTCCTCCTGCAGTACCTCTGCAAAAAGTGATTTCAGCCAGAACCCACACGGAGCTTCTTGAACTGTTCTGACTTGCTCGTATGATTGTCAACCTGGTGATTGGTTGCTCAGTACAATGACTCAATCAGTAGTGGTACCTGGGTAGTTTAAAGTTCCCAAGGAGAAAACTCAACAGTTATTTCACGTGTTCAGCCAGTTTGTTCTGAGCGGCTGAAATGTTGGAAAGAGTAATAAAAACTTGAAAAATGACTCCTCCTAAGGACATTTAAAACACAAAGTACATTTTATTTCATTTTAAAAAAAATGAAAATAAAATTCAAATTAGTTTTAGACAGAATAATGAATAAATTATAAAAACCCTTTTTATTCATTGGATGGCATAAACTGTAGAAGAGATTCTGTTCCATTTTTGATTTTCTTTGTTTTGCACATAGACTGTATATAAATATGGACAATGCATCCCCACTTCCTTGCACTGACTCTGTTTTCCCGGGGATACGGGCGGTGCCATCCTGTGAGTTTGGAGCCAGAGTCTGTTCAGAGAGTGGAGCCGTGCGGAGCCACATTATCCGTGACTCACCCACACTTACTCTAGACTCGCGTTTTTGGCACTCTGCTCTACAACCACCAGTTACAAAGAAATGTTGATAAGAAATGATTATACACTGTACTTATTTTTATTTTTTTATTTTTTTTCCAGCTCTGACTATCCTGCAGTACTGGCAACTTGTAGTCATCAAGACATCACATCCTTATATGATGTCGTATCATTTTACAATAGCAACTAAAACAGATAAACTGACACTTGAACATGCATCAATATTATATTAACTACCTAAAATGACAGAAACCATCCTTGAAAAACATTGGCATGTATCTTAGTGTGTTAATTTGGCCCAAATCCCCTCCTCTTACATTGAGGGGGTGGAGCTTGTGACCTATACTGCAGCCAGCCACCGGGGGGAGCTCTACTTGCTTTGGCTTCACTCTTGAGGTGCACTTCTGCCGTCCATCTTTATACTGTCTAACGACACAAACGCCCCCATTAATGGACACCAATCTGACAGCTAATATTCGTTCCTCCTCTTCACTTGAAGCATTGCCTGCCGTCATTATATGATCTACATTTAACATTAATTTCATAATTTTACGACTACCGCACTGCACCTGACTGCCTCACCAGGATCCCAGTGCATTAGTATGGGGACTGGACAGGGCTGTTTATACTAATTATCCAGAGACCACCAATAAAATATCTTTTTAATCAGTGACTGAAGACATTATTTCCAGTTTTTGCTGTTAAACTGATAAATTATGTAACTGGTAGGATTATCCTTAATGCTTACTATCCGTCTAAATCGTCCTTGTATCCATTTTTTTCTTTTGCTACAATGACCCAGACTCCCCACAGGGATCATTACACTATCATCTAATCTGATTTCTTTCTTTCCCTCATACCTGCTGCCTTCCGTCCCATTCGGCACCACGGAGAAAGTTGTAATGCACCTCCTGTATCATTATCCCCGCAGTCAGTGATCACACTCCCATGTGCACTCATACATACGCATTACATCCCTTGCCATCAGCCTTAATTACAATCCATACATCTTTCCATGGGTTAGAAGGCCGAAGCTGTGTGCCACTCTCCTCTCTCCTCCTGTGAAGCCAGAGGAATCTCTTTGAGGATGCTAAAAGATTTCCACTGTACAAGCAGCATTGTCATTTTTATTCTGTGTGCGTTGGAATCCAAATAAATTATGTGCATATATTTGCATGGTGCATGTTTTTCGAGCATGTGCATTTGTTAATGCTCTAAGAAAAAAATAAAAAAATCAACGAGGGTCATTTTGAAATGAGGTCTTAAGATATTCCTGTGTGGGTGCGTTATCTGCAGCGTGTTTGAGGTGGTTATTGTCGGCCGTGTGCGAGCGTAGATATTAATAAATTTGACTTTATTATGCTCCTGACAGGCTGTGATTACATGTTTTTGTCCCTTTTGTCGTCTGTGACGGTGGATGTTCTCTTTTTCCGCTGCCGAGGATGATGGGAAAATAAAAAGGTCTGTAAACACTTCCTCTTGTTATCTCTCCTTCTCCTCATCCCACTCCCCTCCCCACTACCACCACCATCCTCCTACGTTCCGCTCACTCCCTTCCTATCTGAGCCGTGAGGCACCCATGTCATTTATAGCCCTAATGATTTAGAGATCTATTTAACACTTCGCCTGTGACTTAAACAGCAGTCAGCAATTGTTGCAGATGTGTGACCACTCAAAGTGAAAGCAGGCATGTATTAAACTTATTAAATCTCTGCCTACAGTCGGAGGTAAACTCAGCTCAGTGTTAAACTGTGTGAACACATTTCTTCACTTTGTGGATTCCCTCAGGAAATAGGCAATAACCCCTTTATATACATGTCACACAGTAATGAAACATGTACGGATAAAATTGGTGGAGTTTGCTCAGTTGTCATTGTCATGGAGACAACTCTGCCGAAGTTCAAGCTCAGTACCTGGCATCAGAGTATGGATATGGATGAAAACTAAAGGATAAGCTAGTAAGATGGGTTAGGTTGGGAATGTATAGAATGCATAGACTGTATATAAATATGGACAATGTGTCCCCACTTCCTTGCATTGGCCGAACTGCCTATTTTCCGGGAGATACGGGCAGCGCCATCTTGCGAGTGTGGAGCCAGAGTCTGTGCGGCACGGTTTGAGATTGGAGCCAAGCAGAGCTGCGATATCGACGACTCGACCACACTTCCTCCAGACTCACTTGCATTTCCTTTTAATTAATACTGTGCTTTGCTCTACCTCGAAACTTATTCGAAAAAGTGAAACTTGAATAAGCACCAACATTATATTAACTACCTAAAATGACAGTAACCACCATAAAAAATAAATTATCTGAGGTGTATTTTAGTGTTTTTGTTCGACCCAAGTTCCATTCACTAACAAGGAGGAGGTGGTGCTTATGACCTATACTGCAGCCAGACACCATGGGGAGCTCTACTTGCTCTGGCTTCACTTTGGAGGAGCAGTTCCGCCATCCTTCTTCATACTGCCTATGGGTGGGAACGACACATGCAGATACCATCCATTCACCCTCCCCGAGTCTAATAAAGATCCAAAGATTAGAAACAAAAAAAAAAAATCCATAATCAGGACTCATTAGACAAAGGTCCAAATCTCCACTAACCAATCTAGTGTTCAGTCCTGGTGTTTTATGGCCCCAGTGCATGTGCTTTTATCTGTATTACCTCAAAAATGGCTCAGTTCACCAACTAAATGAGCTGTTAATAAAAAATATTTGCATACCTCATAGTTTTATTATCAGACTTTCCATTCCTCATTTGGTTTTAAATGTTAATTTGCCAATCAATATTCTTTTATTCTTTTATATTCTTCTATTCCGTATTCAATATTCTGATATGAACCACAAGCAAATCATCACGGGGAGAAAACATAAAAAGAACCCCGGTGTATCAGTGGCACTTTAGAGATTGAAAGAGAATGGAGGAAGGAAGAAGTGGAATCTGTGAAGACACGGGTATCACATGAGAAGATGAATAGCCATGTGTGGAGGATCATGGGAGAAAGTTGGCAGGAGTAATTGATGTTTAGCAGCAACAAATGCCGATAACACAGAGAGAGAGAGAGAGAGAGAAAAGGTGTGGGGTAAGAATTATTCATTTAGATGACTTGATAAGGTTCAGGGGTCTGCGTTGATAAGCTGTTTGTTGATAGCCCATGGAGCCCCACAAATCATACTTAAGAAAAGCTATCAGCATGCTGGTTTTAATGGGCCCGTGGAGAGAATGAGGGAGATGGGTAGATGTGTCGAGAGGGCATGTTGGGGGGGCTGGGCTAGGTAGAGAGTGCGTAAGAGAGAGAGAAAGTACATTTTGTAAACAAACCATTTAAAGTCATTATATGCAATAGATATGTACATTTTTATCACAATATTCAGACCATATTTAGATATGTTATATAAAAAAAAGAAGCCATTGGCACACAGGGGAAAAAAAAAAGATTTAGTATCACTCTACCTCCGCAGCAGTACAGCCGTTTCATGATTCCATGTGTGCAATAATGAGTACACACTGAAACTGAAAGCAGAGTCCTTTAAATAAATGAATGTCTTAAGAACAAATACGGCCACCGCAGTCCTGCTGTCTTGATACAGTCTGCTGCGCTAATGAATACTTCAATATTTATTGTGGGTCAAATGGGCATTTGCAACGTGAAGGCGGTTGCTTGCAGATGATGAAACTACAAAAATAAAAGTCTCAACTCAGCTCTTATGGGACATGTTAGCTCATTGTTTCGGTTTAATGGACCACATCATTAATGTTCTGGTTTACTCTCACTGCTCTCAAACCCATTTCCAGCCGTGTCAAGACAGTTGTTTTTAGCACAAGAGCTTCGATAAACCTGCTGCCCAGGACCAAATTGCGGACGGAGGCAAAGCGAGAGGTGCTGGTTAAGGCTGTTACTGAGAAATTTGTTCTCGCAGCCCTCGTATGGGAGTTCTTGACACATCAACCGAGCTGAACTTTTTTTCTCATGTGGGGTCCGGCAACTGTTCTGTAATTGGTCAGAAACTGGAGTGGGTGTGGTTAAATCGGAAACGCGGAAATGCTAGCTGCCACTCTGTGAGCTTCCAGAGGCTAATATTCCGAGTCTCAAGTCTCTCCTGGGTAGAGATGCCATACTGTGTGTGGGTGCAGCCCTATGAGGACTTCGCTGGAGTTGAGTTTCTCATGAAGTTTAAATGACCTGGCCAAAACCAGATTTGTTCTTGTTCTATATAACAAGCAAGTGAACATAGACATGTGTAGCGTACAACTGCTGAAAAGTCAAACATTTCTCGAACATTTCTTGTGTTGGTGGTGCAGCACCAAACGGAGCCAAAAGAAGAGTTAATGTAGCCTGCCTTGGCCTGGCTTGAACTCAGTTCTTATCAGAATATGAGTCTGGTAACATGCAGTTTGGATTTCATGATAAGCTGAAATCAGCTGTTACAAAGAAAGAAATTCCCCCTTCGCACAATTTGATAATCTTTGACCAATCTGAGGAATTTTGTTGATTTTCATCACTAGGTCAGTGTTACTCTTAATATCACCACTTAAGTCCAACCAAATAAGGTTTGATTGGCCAGGGAGGTGTTTGCCGGAGCATAATCGGTTCCCAATAGAACTACTTCAGACCAACTTTTCTGCTAAAATAAAATGTTGTGGGTGGGAGAAGTCAGTCAGGCTGGTTTCCAGACGAGAGTCAATCACGTATTAGAAAACAACTTAAAAATGAATACCAATGTGTCTCAGAGACCACTGATTGTGTTAACAGACAAGATGCTAACACCAACTTGGCAACCCCTGTCATGAGAGATAATTGGTATATCACTCTTGAATTTGTTTCTTTCTCCAGACTTGGTTTTGCTTGCTTTAATCCAGCACCCTGTCTGTGTTGTGCATTTGGATTCTTCCTGTTAACTGTTACAAAGTGGTTTTGGATGTTGGATGAATGGTCTGAAGGAGTGATTGAAGGCAGGCACTGGAGATCTGGTGGAAGCAGACATGTAGAGGGATTGTGGAGGTTTGAGGTTTGGCATCAGTGTGGAGTGCGAGACAAGTATAGCACGGTGAGGTGATTGTTTCGGGCAGGCGAGGACATGAGGCAAGACATGGCAGGCAGGTGATCGTCCTGAGGCATAATAGAAACGGAGTTAGGCGAAAGAAATGAAGAAAGTTGAATCTCTTGAAACTGGGGAAGATTCTCAATATGTGTTATTGTGAAACATCATCGCTCTCTGCCCAAATACTGTTCCAATGAAAATTGCACTTCTGATCAAGTTTACTGAAGACGTATGGGGAGTCTGTGGCCATCGGCAAATACGCTGTTGTTCAAACTACAGAGTAACCATACGGTGTTCTCGGGAGTCTGTAGTTTGGAGGTGAACCTGACAATTTCCTAACTATCAAACTTACTTAGCATTGAGAAGCGCCTTAGTTCTTTCAGTCGGCCTTGAAGTGGAACCATCGCTGTGGTTGATTGGAAAAAGCTGGCAAAGACTGGTTGGAGAGTCAGAGTAGACATTCTGTACACAGATGAATCGATGGGAAGCAGATGTACAGACCGGGAGAGGTGATGAGCCAACTGAAGGCAGGTGTGCAGAATGAGCAAAGCTGGGAGCTGGGAGAAGAAAGACACACACAAAACACACACACACACACAATCAAAAGACAGAAAGACTGACAGGAAAGCACTGGGGACAAAGAGGAAGGGAGAAAACAAGGAAACTCTCTGGAGGGTTCTGGGGGTACGGCCATGGCCTTAACATAACAGTGCGGGGAACAAGAGACTTTCTTTAGTTGGGGCTCATTCAGTCTGTCACTGTCACAATGTGAAAATGGATCTCTTCGTGTCGCGCACAGAATCCGTGCACATTCTCATCCCTGATGCTGTGTTGTAAAATAATTGGATGGTTACATTAGTTGTAAGAAAGGCTGTAAACTCACCAAAAGCTTATTTAACTGTATTTGAGTTGACATATTTGAACAGAAGGCATCTTCTTTTAGTAAATGGCATCACCTATTCCAAACTTCATCTAACAGGTCACTGTGAGTCAATATGTTGCCAACCTAAGACAATTTAATAGCCTGAAGCCTGAATGAACTCACTATGTGGATGTTAATAAGAAACAAACGAGTCTCGCATTGTCTAGTAATTGTCTTCATCGTCCTACACTTTATTTATTCTTTATTCTTTATTAGGATCCCCATTAGCTTCCCCAAAAAAGGGTCGCTAGTCTCCCTGGGGTCCTGTAATAAAGGCCATTTTGTCCCTACATTACTCTGTTGTCAATTTCACATGTTTTGAAACACACAATAACCTGAAGAAAAGGTTCGCGTCTGCTACAATTTCCAACACAGTGGTCAGACGCTTGCCTATTGTGTGTGCCCCTTGTGCAATTATTACAGCGAGTGCAAGGGATGAATGGACTCTGCGACGACTTCCACGATTCAGAGTAATGTGTATTGATGACACAGATGCAAGCACGCAAATCAATTTTTAATTTATGAACTCACATCTAACTGCTCAATAGCAGAACGCTGCTTTGGTCTGAATGATCATTTTACTGTAGAGCATGGACAGCCTTCAGTCAAAATGCGTTACTGGCTCCTTTCACGAAACATAAGCTCATGACACGCAGATAGGTTGTGGTTTGATTTAAGATTTAAGCAAGGAAGGTAAAGTGGTATAGTGGTCAGCACTGATGCCTCCCAGCAAGAAGGTTATGGGTGTGAATCCATGGGCTGATTGGGGGCCCTGTGTTGAGTTTGCTTGTTCTCCCTGTGTCTGGTTGGGTTCTCTCCAGGTACTCCGGCTTCCTCCCACCATCTAAAAGGCTAACTGGTGATTCTAAATTGCCTTTAGGTGATACTGTTTGTCTGTCTCTCTGTATTAGCGCTGTGATAGACTGGTGACCTGTCTGAGGTGTACCCCACCTCTCGCTTAATAACAGCAAGAATAGGCTCCAGCCCCCCTGAGAATGTTTCAAATATGACCATGGATGGAGAAAAATTTAACTCTAAAGCTGAGGTGGTTACATTGCCAAATGTCTATATGAGCATGGTACTTCTAAGTCAGTGGCTGTTTCTGAATATCATAAGCGTGAAGTTCAAACTACTAGTAACTAGCACTTGGTTCAAAACTCCAGAGGATGCAGAGGACCCCTGATGCGTCCTCAGTAGACGGGGCAGGAACACATCTAGGCATTGGGACTGTACTTGGTGAGATGTGTACTTGGTACATGGGCAGCAACTGCTGATACAAGAACACAAGAACAAAAAAGAAATATGGATGCACAACCTGCATGAAGAAAGCAGCAAATTAGCAGAGCGCCAGTAGTTTCAGTGGGCATTTGTCAGTGTCAAGCGTGCAAACTTCGGACTTACATACTTTGTAGTACTTGATGATGCCTGGGATACCTGGCTGCCTTATGCCACGCTAGTTACATGGTGATGCGGGCATTCGGTCTGTACGTGGTCAGATTCGTACCTTAGTTTGGAACTGTACTTGAGCAGCGACTGGTGACGTTTCACAGAACACCTGGATGCATTTGCATTTATAAAGGCCCACAGTCCGTCAACACGGCATTGCATGTAGGCACTTCTGTGTACTTGTATAAAACGGAAGAAAATAGCCTTCGCTTCACTTGCCTGTTTTGACAGCTGTACTGATTAAAACGATTAAAATGTGAGCGAATCTGTTCTATCAGATGCACATGAAAAGAGAGGAAAAAAAACATTGTTGACAAGCGCTAATGGAAAAAATAGTTAATTTTACACTGTAATTTAGGGTCGGGGTGCATGGATTTAATCAATAATAATTAGTTTTATTCACACTTCATGGGTTCAGGTTGGGTTACTAATTTTGAAAAAAACATTGCAATAGCCACATAAATGAACCATCTGTTTTTTGGGCAGATTTATCCACAAAAATGTAACCGACACGGAGCAATCTGGCTACTGAATGAACTGTACAGAGAAATACACAGGACAGGGCACACACCGGAAACCTCCTTGGCATGATGGGAAGGATTCATTTGCAAGAATAACTTCATTCTAGTGACATTGATTTAATCTCCTGGTTTTACTCTTTTAATTAAACCCTTCATCCAAAAACGCTAATTTGCTAATGAGCACAATAATGCATTTTAGCAGCTAAACATCTAAATATTTTTTCCCCCCCCAAGGATTAGGAGACACCAAATAAAAGCTGAGGGCGACACGCATGATTCCAAATAAACGTTAGTGTTGCTCCAAGAAAGCTGGGTCTCTAATTAGCCTGGTTTATAAAGTGGTTATATGTCACTGCTGTTCCTTTACATGTTCCCCATAAAAAAGGCCTTTAACTAAGCTCAAAGCTAATGTGCATAAGCCACTCAGAGTCGCTGGAGCAGCTTTGCCAGGGACTGAGACGTCTGTGCTCGGTTGAGTTTGTATAGAGATTTTCATACATACAAATATGGATGCTGCTAAAGCACGTAGGGTATGATACAATTGTGGGCAATTGGAGCAGAAGGCTAATCCTTCTCGTGTCCTGTCCCCGGTGCACTGGAAGAGTTTGTCTTGAAAGCCGATAAGCTAAAGCTTGCAGAGTCTTCTTTTAGGTCGTATGAAATGTGCTTCGGGGCGTTTTTATCACTTTGAGGCTATATTCCGCGCTGCTGAAATAACACAGGCTTATAGAAAGGTAAACTCCTGCAGGCCAGGTGCTCACCTTTTATTTATTTATTATTTTATGCCTACACTACCTTAGTCATATTATTTCATATCCTTTCACTTTCCGTTCTTGGGATTATTACAATTCCAGCTGTGAAACTGACACACAAACACACACTCACATTCTCACACAAAACCTTGTTGGTATGTTGGCCTTCTCGTGCTATAAAGATATTGCTTATTACATCCAGGGCCCATTGGGGCAGAGGAAAGGTTGAATTAAGAATTTGATGAAATGGAGTTTGACATGCTAGCATTTAGCAGAGTACCACCAGTGCCTGCGTTTGGCTGGCTCCGCGTGGCCACTGGGAAAGGTCACTGCTAATGCGGGCCTGGTTAGTCCATATCCACTCTGTCTCTATTTCACTTGCTCTTTCTCCCCCCATCCATGTGAACTTATCAGTTGCTCATCTCCCGAACGATCTATTATTTATACTCGCATGCAGCGGTGTGTGTATGTAAGGGAAGGCTTCCAATATTACGTTCTCCACTACGGGGAAATCAGAGGTCAGAAAAGCCCCACTGGAGCAGATTCTGACTCGGTGTCTTGCTCAAGGACACTTCAGCAGAGCAGGTGTTTGCTGACACCGGGGTTTGAGCCGCAGTCATCCGTTCTGAAAAGTGTCTGTAAGGCGCTGCAGTCCCAGAATGAGGAGGCAGATTCATTATTTTTGCAAATTCCCTGTTTTTCTCTAAGGTTACTCTGGGTGATTAGGCTCTAGCACTGCATTGCTGACACTTCATTGCAGCCCGACTGCCTTGTTAGTGCATAAGAAGGTCATAGCTGATACACCGCAGATAGTTCATTTCATTTTGCATATGATTGTGGAAAGCGTTGTGTTTTG
Organism: Chelon auratus; assembly: GCA_030220025.1. Classification (NCBI taxonomy): domain Eukaryota; kingdom Metazoa; phylum Chordata; class Actinopteri; order Mugiliformes; family Mugilidae; genus Chelon; species Chelon auratus. The sequence goes on along the minus strand of JASGAT010385655.1, from coordinate 47,117 downwards.
TGGCTATATGAAGCATATATAAGCACATTTACATATTAATTGTAGGCAACCTACAATTGCCTAGGTGTGTTTCCACTAATACTATGGCATTACATGGGAAGGTGATGTTTAAATCATTTCAACAAATTTATTTTAAACACTGTTCATTGTCTTATATATGTGCTAGCACCTTGTCAATTTTCATCTGAACCTGCTATCAGTATGAGAATCTGTGTACGAAGACTATGATTAAGTTGATGTGTAATGCAGAGAGAGTACTGCTAAACCAACTCTTCTGAACATTGTAGATAAATAAGTTAAAACCACATTTTGGGGCTGTATCTTTTTATCCTGGACACCAACCCCGACTTCTCCTTCCCACAAAATGTTTGCGGGGTTGCTCGGGGTTGTACTTGGGCTAAATTTTCTGATTGATTGCATGCACAGGTATGTTTTCTATCTTAAACACGCCCTACAATGAAGTCTGAATGGTGTGTTACCGGACTCTTATTGGAACTGAGTTTGGCTATGCCAGGCTAATGTCTTTTAGACCCAGCCACAAAGGTATCAGTCCTACAGTTAGTACTGTATCATTATGTGTTCATGAACAGTCTGAAGAACTGGTTTAGCCCGCAACTTGACTGGCCAACATGCAACATGTGGTGTCCCTCTGGGCTCCGTTATGGGGCCTAGAGGGATATTAACAGGACAAGAGTAGAGCAGGTGTTCAGCTTCTTAATTAACACTGTTGCTATAAATATAATATATAAAATACACAAAGAATATATATAAAAAAAACAAATGGAAGAATTACTTTTTGGGGAAGAATTGGGAAAACCGTTGGTTTAAATTCTCATGAGAGGGCGGGATTAGGAATGAAATGATCACCCCCAGAACGAAAATGTATAATTTTAAACACAGGTCACTTGAGACATCCTTGTGGAGTGTGACTTTGATCAAACCTACATCAAAGACAAACGTGTCCAGTTTGACCCAAGTCAAATTTGTAGTCAGCACGACTGATTAATAATGAGATCACACTAAATTATTTAAAAATGTATCCAAGTGCTTTCATGGAAAAGTTGTTTTCTCTAAATTAAAGACAGAAAAAAGTTTATTTATTTATTTATTTTTTAATCCCCCTCACAAAGACGAGACAAAGTTTCTTTGCTATGGAGGGGCTGGTGAGGGTGATATGAATGGATCTAAAGAAAATGGTGTGCATTTGAACTGATGGAGCTGCAGCAATCACTAGGAGACAGAAAGGACTTGTTCAGCACTTAAAGCAGCACCATCCCGAATCATTCGATGCGATGATTCACCCAACTAGTCTGTGAGCCAGTTATTCAGAATTCAGAATACTACAGATGATAGTCCATCTGAGCTACAGATGGACGGTCCCGAAAAAAGAAAAAAAAAAAGACACATTTCTCATAGATATTTATAAAAAATAACTTATTTTATTAAAATTGTTTCAGCAGTGTATTAGGAGTTGGGCGAAGTTGGCTCATTCTTTCTGCATTTTGCCTACTTTCCGCCCATCTGCCATTTTCCAAATTCTATGGCAAAAAGAGACAGTTATTTATGCAAATAATTCATCTTTGCAATTGATTCGTAGTGATTTTGCCTGTCCTCCCCGTCTCTAGCCTTCACCTGCAACCTCTTTATCTTAACTTCCCTCCCTTTGTGTGTCACCCTCTATCTCTGTTAGCACATCAGTGCAACGTGAGTTGACTCTGGGAGAGCAAGGTCCTGAAAGCATTTGTCAAGGCATTAAGACAAGAGCTGAAAATGTTTTCCAAAGAACAATACAGAACTCTTTTTATTCTTTTTATTTCAATGTTTTGTGCATTCCTCGGTCGAAAGGTCTGAAAATCTAGAAAAATGACACCTGGCAATATATTTACAGAGGATAAGGACTTGTGCTTAAGGTCAAAGCATTAAAAGTTTTCCATTTCCTGTAACATGATGTATTGCATAACATGCAGAAAATAGTGTTTTCATGACGTACTTTGTCGTGATGATCCTAAGCGAACTAAAAGTTTGTTGTACTGTTAATTTATTCTGGTACTTTATGCATTTTATTATATAACCCAACAGTTCCTGGCTATGAAAAACATAATCACGCTTTCTGCAGTCGTGAGCACTATATATAGGTTGTGTAAGCAGTACAACAGGTCCTTAGTCTGAACGAGTTCATTTTCCAATTCCGTCACATTGAGGACATGCTAGAGATCTCGAAATTCAAAAAAGTTATCTTATGTCATTTTATGTATTTTTTTCCCAGTTTAAGCCAAAATCTGTAGCTTTTATCATCTGATTATAAATGTCTGAACAAAACTACATTACAAACCAACAACAGTTGCAGAGTTATTTTAGTTGTAGCGTTTAGTAGAATGACCGACTGACATTGCCATCCAAAAAAGCCACACTGCACACACAATAACTTTATGTTTGTGTAGGGTCATGGTGTTTCCTATTAAGTCCATCTTTAAATGGTCTGCACGCATGATTACGTATATCTACCGGGTTTTCTTGTTGCCCATTAAAAGATCGTCATTGTCTAAGATCAAGTTTTAATAGTCACTGCCTTTCAGCGCGATGCACAGCTCAGTCCTGCCCTTGATCAAAATGTCTCAGTGCTCTAAACATTAAAGAGAGTGACACTCAAAACATACTTGATATCAGTGAATTAGTAGTCATTTCACATATTTTTCTCCAGGCATGAGCTGAGGCCTTATAACGCACCTTTAGGGTACGTGTTTTGGTATCTGTTGTGAAGGATAAGAATGGTGTTATTTTCTACTTTACATATTAACAATCCACTCAACTGTATGGAAATAGGACCATTTACATCACGTTAGTCTGGCAACCAGACCATCTACTTCACTTACACATATTCATCCCTGCTGCTTTGAATATTATTGCTATTTATTACTGTCAAGTTGTTGGTTGAGTGTTTTTTTTTTTTTTGTAATATACACTGTGTCCTCTTACCTGCACCTTATTGTATTCCTTATATACTGCCTATTTTATAGTGTTTTTTATGCTCTTACACAAACCACATTGGAGATAACTTTAAACTCTTGTTGTACAAGGACAATAAAAGCATTCTGATTCTGATTCAACTTCCTTCACTCACTTTTCTGGCAGAAAGCTGGTTGTTGGTGAATGATTGTGCTCCGGCAAAGATCCGCTGGGCCAATCAGGTCTTATAGGTGGGCTGACTGCGCTGGTAGACAGAAGAGTAACAGCGACATAGTCATACACGTCATGAAGTGAAGCTGAATTGGTTCACAATAAAATGGCTCTGATTGGTTGGAGGACTATCCATGCTACCCATAATTAAATCAAAATGGCGTGTTACCAGACACATACTCTGAGACGAACTGAATCTGGCACGCCAGGCCATTGCATCTTACTCATCGTGCACCTCACTTTGACTCAAATCATCTCAATGAATTTACTTTCATATAAAAACAAGGAAGCAGTTTTATGACTGCTGAGAAGGTTGTTTTTGTTTTCACTGATAATGAAAGTAGAGAGGGACAACTTCTGTGGCAATACACAGGTCTAATGTGAAAGACATTCAAATATTAATCATACAGTAACAATTAAAATATATATTAATTTTGCCGGGGTGATACTCGGTTGTGGAGGTGCACCAAAAACACAGGCAGAACGAGCAATGGTGACCCACATGGGACAAACTATGAAAGGCAGAGGGACTCCAGGGTGGTTGGCAAGTCCAAGGGTCCCCACGCCAGTTCTGTTCTGCAAGGTTCTTAATGTTCTTGGGAGCATCCAGTTAATTAGCAAGCCAAGAACCATCAAGTTAGCTGGCAAACGCTCCAGGAGACAATCTAAAAATCCAGCCGGGATCAGCATTCATTCTGCCAACCCTTTACCGTACATCTCACGGAGGCAAGGCTTGCCAAACGTCTTTGCGACCGGCTTCCTTTCTGAAGACAGACTGAGCTGGCCAGAGATGAACAGTTTAAACCTGACTGCTGATGCTCTGCAGCTGTTACCTTTATACCTGCCAGATTCTACCCTTCTACAGTCTGCACGCCAAGTCTTAATAAGGCAGTTGCTCAGATGATACCGAACTCGGTATTTGAAATTATCTGCGTATACACTACCAAATGGTCTTTTCCAAAAACAGCAGTCTTATTGGAAGTAATCCAAATCCTTGTGAAGGGCTAATTGCAGTTCTAAATGCAGCCTCCGACTCCACATTCACAAAAGAATTTAATAACCATGACGTGTTATGCTTCAGATTATGTCTCTAGATAATGTCTACAGACCAATAAACTGTCTGGTAAGTTTGGTTACTGTCCAATGCTATATTTTTCTCACAACAAACCTTCATTGGTGGCCAAGTCTTCCACAGTACTGTGTTTATTTTAGGCCTAGTGACGTGTGTTCGGTCTCACCCTTGGAATTTTTCAAGCCCAACCACATTATCAGGGCTGGGTATTCCGAAGAGGTTGCCCGAGATTCAGCCACTTCTGGTGTCATCATGCTACCCAGGACACACAAGATACAGTGATTTCCCGCCACTAGATTTCTCATTTTCTACTATTTGCTCTTGAGCATAAGGTCACTGTGCATCATGCAGCGAACCTTTGGAACAGAGGAGATGATTTGTTGTCGACATTCTGGGTTATTACCACCAGTCCGAGTTGTGTGATGAAGGGGATGAGGGAGCGTGGGGAGATAAAGTAAGAGGGAAAGGCAGAGAAAGAAAGAGGAGAGCAAGGGTAATAAAAGGAGGAAACAGAGTGTATGAAATTGGACTCAAAGCTTTACAAGCCCCCCGAGAGAAAAAGGAAGACAGAGAGATAGAGAGAGGAGGAGGTCTACAGTCAGATGAGGTGTACTGAAAAGAACCCTTGTTAAAGAGAAATAAAGCCCATTGACTTAGTGGGATACACATTTACCCAGCGCTTCAAAGGAGAAAATATTTACATCCCTGTACATTCAAACAATCAGAAGTTGGTGAGAACTTAAAGTTTGTACTAGTCCCCGTACCATGGATTTTGTCTTTGTTTCAAGCTTCATTGTGATGTGGTTGGATGTAAATCATTAATAGGGTAACTCTTCTATGACTATGGAACCACCAGGCTTAGCTCAGTTAAGGTTATTAACAAGTTAACATCTTATATAATGTATATACCTCCGTTGGGCTTTGTCACAGTGTAATTTCCTGTTACCTGGTCGTCAAGCTGTAACTGGTGCAGCTTTTAATATGAAAGAAATTCGCCGGTGTGCCTCAGGGATCTGTACTTGGACCACTGCTGTTGTCTCTATACATTAATATTACATGCTCCTCTGTAAAATATCTAATATCTGAATCTAATTTTCATGCATAATTAGGCATACAGTATACCGTAAAGACCCTAAAGTTGCTCCACATTGCTGTTGTATCAGTGGATTCTTTAAACTTGTTACAACACTTTTAAGAAACAAATTATGTTGTCTTTTAAGCAAACACTGGTAGTATGAAAAAAAACATTATATTATCTTTTATATTGACATTATTATTGGCTTAAAAGGCTAAAAGACTGTTCACATTACCTTCAGATGTTAATCTTGAAAAAACAAATTGGACAGCATATACACAGATCAGCCATAATGATTGCCTGGTCATAATTACTGGTCAAGTGAAGAATACTCATTCCATCCACTGACAATGGCTGTGATGATAATACATTAGGCAGCAAGAGAAGATTCTGTCCTCGTAGTGTCACAAACAGGAAAAATGGACAAGCAAAAGGATTTCCACCCCTTTAACTAGGGCCCTATTGTGATAGCTAAACCACCGGGTCAGAGCAGTTCTAAAACTGCAGCTCCTGCGGAGTGTTCTGCAGTGGTCAGTAAGTACTTATCAAACGTGGTCCAAGGAAGGAAAAGCGTCAGGGGTCATAGAAAAGACGACAGGGTCATAGGCGGCTAAGGCTCATTGATGCACTTTTACACTTGTGCAGTCTCTGTACTGCAGATTGCTGTGCTCTGAAAGGCGTTGAGTTGTCAATGAAAGTGATTATAGCTCGACTTGCAATAGTCGAGCTAAAATCACTTTCATTGACTACTGTAGATCAGGTTGCTGAAAAAGTTGATGCTTGTTCAGAACACACAGAGTCAGAGCTTCTCAGTTGTTTTGTATGAGGCAGTGTAGCCAAAGAATAGTCAGGGTGCCCATGCTGACCCCTCTACTGAAATCTATCTATCTATCTATCTATCTATCTATCTATCTATCTATCTATCTATCTATCTATCTATCTATCTATCTATCTATCTATCTATCTATCACCTTAATGGTCGGGTGCTTATGGCACCAATATGCAATTAACACCCCTCTCTCATTGTTATAGGGTGTGCTTGGTCTGCGACAACATTCACAGGGTGGTACGTGTAACGGTAACATCAACATAATAGCAGGACTCAGGTCTCCCTGAAGAACATTACATCGCCATTATTCACTTCAGATCTTGGCGGGTTCGATGTTGTGGCTGATCTGAGTATACAGTATCAATTCAAACATCCCAGTTTGGTTAGGTGCAAGACGATTCTCCACTGACTGCGCCTTAAATGCAGATTAGATTTGATTAATTGTCATTCTGCAAACCCAGCAGGTTAGCATACTCAATCTTAGCATTCCTAGATGAGATGTAACCTCACCGAGACGTCAAAACCCCTCTTTTTCATCCATCTAGAGCACTCATCAACATAAGGAATATGACTATGTGTACATTTTTGGAAGAAAAAAAAAAGTTTCTCAAACTAAACCTGAAGTAAAATAACATAAAAAGTTAAAAATGTCTGTCAGCTCTTCCCTGTGATTCACCAGTCACAAATATAGCAGGATGCCATGACAATGATTTGCTCCCACTGAGTCGCTAAGGCAACCTCGATGATCTAGGTTGTAGTTTGGGGAGAGCACACCCACAGCTGTATAAATTACCCTCAGACGGATTCAATTAGATGCAGACTCCTAAACTAGTTAACAACGCAAAAACTTTACCATTCCCTGAGAAATAATCATTCGTATCCATCCAACATGTGTGACTAATGCTTCTTATTTTCCATATCAGCCATGAGTTCGTGGGGCAAGTCCACCTCCATTAAAGAGCACTACCGCAAGCATATTTAACAGTAATCCTCGTTAGGCCTTAATGAAACCAAACTGATGCGCAGATGTCTCAAAAATCTTCTGCTACAATCATAATGACACATTAGAAAGGCATGCACGATTGTACTTTACCTTAAAAACACCTTCGCTCATCTCCAGTTGTTTTGCAGCCAGTCAAACCATAAATATGCCCTATAACGTCTTTGCTTTGTAATGCGACGCTCCTGAAAATAGCTTAGCAGACATTCATTACTGTGCCAGCTTGTACAAAACAACAAGAGTCTTGCCTGAAAAAAGTCTCCGTCAGTCAAACGCTGTCCCTGGAGGAGAAAGGGATTTTAAACATTTAACAACACATATGGGAGAATCAGCTTAAAAAATAAAATAATAATAAAAAAACACACCTGCTGTTTTGTGCCCTGAATGCTTTGTTTAAATATAACTTACAGAAGTATACTTCTCCGTTCTTGTCACCTCCAGTACAAGACATTAGCGGCTTTTAACCTGTTTTATACAACTAAACGCAGAGGGGTGCCTCAAACTGTCACGCCCTCTGCTCCTTGCCTGCAGCCTCCCTCCCTCTGTGTCTCTTTGCTCGTGTTCTTGACTGCGGCAGCGTAGGCAGGTGTGTGTTGGAGCAGGGGCACAGTTTCACCAGCTGCACTACATCTCAGCCATCAAGCCTGCTATGCTCGGCTTTGCCATCTCCGCTCCACCACAGCGTAGACTCTGCTGCTACAGTCAATCACAGCTCCAGCTCTCAGTAAATCTCCTTTACTGTTCTGTCAGTAGCTTGCCTTTGTGCGGCTCCTGTTTTCTTGGGTCTGCAGTTTGAGTCTTGTCTTGAGGCCTTGTCCTTTTCCCTCATTGGCTCGGCTCATCATTTCCACCTTTCTCCCTCAGACTAGAGTTCCTCAGCCCCAGGTATCCATCATTCCTCATTCAAGCCTTATGTGTGGTTTATGCTTCTGCATCAGCCCAGACCCTATGCAGATCCTAAGCAGAACCTAACGCTGTACTTGCACCTCCCCAGAAATGGAACTACACATTTCAGGCGACACTGCCTCGCCATCGCCACAATTTTCAAATTGATTGTTTTGGATCAATAAAGGTGGAACACATTGAGAAAATGTTGGCAAAAGTTTCAGTCGCCATTATTGAAAGTGAAGCAGGAAGTAGAAACACAAAAAAAAAAGCGTTTGGGTGGTGTTTTTACAGAGCGAGCCATACTACATGTGTAGGTTACGCCGTCCATGTCCCATGGAGACATAAACCATGCTTGAATGAATTTTCTAGCAGCTCTTCTGCAGCCTTATCCGTAAAACCCAGTTCCTGCCCATTTTTCCGCTGCTAGTCTTTAAACTCTCCACTTACCAGTCCCTCCGCCTCTGTGTCTGCATGTGGACTCACCTGTCGACCTGAGTTGACACGCACCGACATTATATCGCACTCCACCATCTTTGGCTCAAAAGCATTATCTCTATCGACTAAAGCATGAAGCGTTGTGGGGACGTAATGGAACAGAATATTAGTTCAAGCACGTCTCTCTCTCTCTCTCAAAAAACCCAAAACAAAACAATGGAATTGCAGCTAGAAGTATTCTCAAAGGGGTGGGAATTATGTGCGAAATTAAAATGCAAATGAAAAACTACCCAAAAGCCAGAGAAGGAGAGAGAGAGGCTCTAAAAGACACTTGAGGACAAATAGGTATGATTAACAGTGCAGTTGACCCTAACTGATGTTAGTTCAGTTGACTATGCAGGCTGCGTCCCTTTGCTCTGTGTTTCAAATTTGCATTTCTCGGTTTCAACCCTTTTTCTGCAGAAATGGTATCTAGACCAGATAGGTAATTTTGCAGTCAATGGCCTTTTTGAAAAAAAGGTACCACATAGCGTATCTGCTGAGCAACCAGGATAAGAGCAAAAAGTAAAATAAGAAAAAGTCTGAAGCAGGGGGTGTCAAACATACGGCCCGTGGGCCTAAACTGGCCCAGCATAGGGTCCAGTCGGACCCGAGGTATGCATTTGCAAGGTGCCAAAATAAGTGCTATTCCTAATTTGTCCACTAGGGCTCACATTGTTTTAGTCACAGTTGCGGACATGACACAAAGCTGACACCCAGAACTAAACCTACTGAACTGAATTAAAATGAGTTTCACAGTCCTGCTTTTGAACAATGGTAGTGGCTCCATTACTGCACTTTGCCACAGCAGTTCTTTGAACTGCCAACTTAGGAACATTCTGATATTATGATCCCATGCAGCTGTAATAATGACCGTGTTTACTACATTAATTAAGAATGTTGGCATCCTAAAAATGTGCTAATTAGCGCTGGCCTAAAACTGCAGCCGAGGCTGTTGAGAAGGCAGTCATTTTTAAAAGAATGAACTGGTTAAACCCTAGGGATATAAGAATAACTGCACATTTGTTTTTTTATGGTAATCCACCTAAAACCGCATATTAAAATAAATTGCCCGGGCACCATTTTTTATCTTTGCAAAATGGATTATCAATAATGTTGAGGAGAATTATCACCGGCCCTTTTGAATGTGTCTGAAGGATTTGAAACTTGCAACGACCTTATTTATGTCCTAAAGCCCAAAAACTGTCCCCGAGCCAAGAAAATGGCTAAACAATCATCTGGCACCAACTGACTCTCAGTTCCTTTTCTACTGATTGTCTAAAGTGCAGAGCAGAAAAAAAACAGTACATAACAACACAGCTGCCATCTTAGATTCATTTTCATTCTTTTCATAACTGCAGATTATCAACCTAAATCAGCAGAGATGTTGTCTCACTGAGATGCTATAATCCTTTTTTTCATTTAGGCTACTCATTAACTTGAGCAATATGAATAATTATTTTTGCTAAAAAGTTTTCAAAACAAAACCAATGGTAAAATAAAGATTCAAGGTTCAGGATTTCTTTGTCATTCCATTGAGCATACAATGAAAATTCAGGTGCACAGTTTCTCAAATACAAAAGAAAAAAAAAAGTATATTAAAAGTAGAAATCCATACCTATCCACTGTTCATTATACGTGCATTGCCATTGTATGCACTGCAGCCATTTGCCCATTAGTGTCCATAGTAGTAAAGTGCTGTTCATGCGTATGTACCGTCAATGTGATTTCAGCGAATCATTGAGGAGGTTGATGGCTTGGGTGTGTAGAGGACGTTAATAAAACTTGAAAAAACTTGTCAAATGTTGGAAATGCAGTCAGTTTTGCAGTAATGATTAGGTGGTAAACCCAACTAGTGGGCTGGTTATAAGTTTGTTGGTGAATATGGCAATAGATGAAAAGTAAGAGGGTGACCGAGGGCATTATGATTTATCACGAGGGAAAAAGGAATAGCTGCATTTTTAAAATATAATAATTAAGGCAATCCACCCAAAAAGTACATATTAGAATAAATGGCATCAGCACCATTTTTATTTGTACAAGATGGATTGCCAATAAAGTTTAAACCAGCCCTTAAAGTTCAGAAACTGTCCCCAAGCCAAGAAAATTGCTAAACCATCATCTGGACTTTGGATGATGGAGTTTCATTATGTCTGGGTTTGGAAGAGATCTTTGCTCAAAGCACCATGGAAATTAATACAGTACATCTTGAGTATGAATATATTCCCCACATATGAATTATGAACCCTGAGGTTTAGTTCCAATAATAAGGATGAACCATCTGCCACATAAGCATCATTGCAGGTGAAATGCATTGGAGCTTTATTAGCAGCACTAAGGATGTTGCAAATGACCTTTTAAGTTAATGGAACACTAACACTTTATTATTCCTACTAAATTAGTTGCAATTATGAGGTCAGGGTCAATCTCTCCCCTGAGTTATGTGTTTTGAGCCTCATTACAGTGATTCATACATGGTCCGTACCAATATGCCGACACACGAGAAGGTTAATGGAGATCCATCCTTTTTTTTTTGTTAATCAATCATTCTTCATCTTTGAAATGCAGCCCAAAAGGAAAAATAATTGTCATGCAACGCTGAACGAATGAATGGGTTTTCTGAGAAGTGCTGCGGCGGCGCAGCGTGATACAGGTTGCTCGCATCCACCCGTGCTCGCATGAGGGCTGCACGCCAAGAGGGGTAATGAAGATGCAGCGCCATCTGTCCTATATGTTGCTTGCCTGGAGCTTTACAGTGCAGGAGCTGGCTCGGGGCCCAGCGTGGGAGAGCCCTGTAATAATGCAACGGAGAGAGACGCACAATATGAAACACACAGAGTAATCACATTAGCGGTGCTTTTGAAAATTAGCAGCGAGGTACTTGTTACCCGTTGGATTATACATGAAAATGTGCATTTATAGCGTGTGTCAGAACGAACACAAGCTGCATTTCCTCCCCCCCCACCCCCAACTTGAAATGACATATTTCAGGTTAAAAGGTAATAAGCGTATGAGACTGTGTTGCCTACTCCATGTGCCCCCAGCCAGGAGCATAACAACACTTGGCACTGCGCCCTTGCATGGGGGATGCTGGAGCACACCCACAGGAAGACGTGCAATGTGGAACGGCAGGGAGATTAATCCAATAATGGAAAATATGAGAATTAATCAAGGCACTGTAACCCAGTTTCTCCATAGGGCCTAATTACAGAAAGTGTGTCTGCCGCGTGGCACTAGCCCAGATTAAAACTTCCTCAGGACTTGTCTTCTCCGTCAGCTGCCTTGACTCTTTCATCTGCAGGGCCCACGCTTTTACCGAGTAAATGTACGTTTGCAGACATGAGAGTCAAACATGTGTAATTGCAAGTCAGTTTCTACACGCACGCATGATATGTGACCATGCTCCCAGTCCTAACCGTTAAATGTAACAGTGTCGTGGACCCAGGTGGCCTATGAGACACGGAGCAAGTTGTTATGTATGTACTGTATGTGACGGGTATAACTGACATGATGGATGGGCGAGTAAAGTGTTGTAAAGTGTGTGTGATTCATAGAGATAGAGATACAACAGCATCAGATCAGAAGGGAAATCATCTCTCGTCATACACAATTGAGAAATGCTGTCACGTTCATCCATCAAGCAGCACTGCAAAGAAAATACAGAGCGGAGGCCTACATGTATTTGTAAAAAGTATAAATTGTAATAAACTGTGTCTAATCTCCATGTTATTTGGTGCTTCACACCAGATTTTCTTTGCCTTTATCAGTGTAGAAAGGAGGTTAATCAAACTCAAAACACCACGGCTGTCAGGTCAGGTGACACCATGTAGAATTTCTCAAAAGGTTTAAACTTTTGGGTGTACTCAATCACACAGGTACGTCTTGGTAGTTAGTTTGGATGAGGCTGTAGAGTGGAGACTAGAGATGGGATTTCCGGCTCTTTGAAGGGAGCCAGATCTTGTGGATCTGTTCCTTTCAAAGAGCCGTTCAAGAGACTGGTTCATTGTGACATTTGTTTATTTTTCAGACGCCAGCCTGGAGGCAACTAATTTTATCCGGGAAATAATCACTAGGAGGAATGATAAGGTAAGATTTGGATCCGAATCATTCAAACTTAGATATCCCTTGAGATATCACTTAGATATTTGAGTTTAAATTATTCTGAATAGATACTTTATTTATCCTGTGGGAAATTTGGTATTGCGCCCGATGACAGCTGGGATAGGCTCCAGCACCCCCCGCGACCCTTCACGGGACAAGCAGTTACAGAAGATCAATTGAACCCTGACCTACTAGTTGAAAGGCAGGTAGACTCACCATTATAGCACCAACACTACGAAAGTATGCTCAATTATACGCTTTTTGCGTCACCAGGCTTCAAATGAAGCATGTTCTTTTTCTTGAGACTGCTACAAACTGAGACACTCGTGTGAAACGAAAAAAATAAAGGCACATAACTGGGACTCGATTTCTATTGTTTGTTTTAAAGAGTTGGTAAATAGATTCCGTTCGTTCTCCAACATCACAACTTTAATGGAGACAATGAGGATCTGCTGGCAAATGCAAAGATGATTTCTGTTCCACATCTTGGCCCAGTTGCTTCTTTTGAATCTTGGCTGGTTGAAAACTCACAGTGATTACAAGACTGCAGGAAGTAACTGCACCCTTTCAGGAAATAGTCCCACACAAAAGCCTTTATAAGACCACACGATTTTACACAAACAAGTTCAACTGTTGTACAGTCTAAGAGCCATTGGTGCCAGGATTTTGTCCCATTTGGCTAGTCCCAGGGCAGGTGTTTTCAGCGTTCCTAACTCGAGGCATGAAAGCAATTGGGTGAATTTCCCAAAGTTTTTATAATGCTTTTAACTTTAAAACACCACTTTGCTCACTTTTGTGGGAAAAAAATCCAAAAACAAATGAAGGTTTGCTACTTTCATTTGACCAAATCTGAACCAGAGGCTTTTCCCAGAAACTTCACAAAGCTGTTTTGATAAAGCTCACAAAACTCTGTCAGTAATGAGGAATTTGCCTCAGTCCGTCTGCCTGCTGATTTTCAATCCAAGTTTTGTGTGTTGCGACCTTGCCGATAAAAATAAGATTCTTCTTTTGTGAAGAATGCGAAGATGAAAACACGCCGTTATAAGTATGTGCCCAAAGTTTACCCTGCAGGAATTCAGTGCATTTACTCGTCCTTTCTGTTTCTCAGTTTAGAACCGAGAGAAACATATCTGTGCACATTACGTGGATGCCGTGTACGTGCAGAAAAGTACAGCGGAAACTAAAGTCTCGGTGATGCAGTCGCATGAAAAAATATAAGGCATGACTCATCTAAAAAAAATAAAAAATGGAAAAGATCAAACAATTCGAAGGGAAAAATGAGAAGTCGAGGGGAGGTTTAAATGTCAAACGAGGAGCTGCTTAGTGCCAGCTTGCCTGGCTGTGATGGATGGACTCTGGTGGGAGGGCAGCACTTCTTTTTACACTGGAAACATCGACTGTCTAGAGAGCAGACAAACAAAAAAGGAGGAGGGAGGACAGATAAACTCCTATTGTGACCGGAGGAAGAAAAGGTTTCGACTAGATGCAACCACTAGATTCAGAAATTGGTGAAACTTTTGGCAAGGATTATTGAAGTTTTAACATTTGAAGCGTAACATGCCCCTGATACGGTCTGAGTTGAAGCTTGATCCGCTACATAAAGTCCCGTCGCATTTTCATTGCCTGAAATCATCAAAAGACTTTTCACCTTCTCCAAATTCAAAGGTTTTATTTTCTTGGAAAAAAACAAGCAAATAAAAAGTTTCATTTCCATAGTAATCACTTTGGGCCTGCAGGATAGGAGAGACATCATATCCCTACTATATTCTTATTATTATAAAATAATAATTTCTGGTTTGAGTAACTCATTTGTTGCCAGAGGTTTTTTTTGTAATAAACAAATGCATCAGGAGGATTTAGTCGAGGCTGTGTGGCTTAGTTTCACCCCCGAGTCATTTCCTGTTATTTCTGACATGAGGCAGTCTTGTAGGAGCTCTGACTTGTACTTGTCGCGGACTTGGACACTTGTCTAAAACAGACAAATATGTGTAAAAAAATTATTTGGTGAAAGTTCAAAAAATAAACTCAATTATAAATCATCTTATAGTGCATTTCAATAGGAGGACTCAAACACGCAGGACACAGGTGGTGGATAGAAGGGCAAAGAAGGAAAAAGTACAAAAAAATCACACAGAATAGAAACACATGAGGAAGAACACCAGAACGTCTCTGACATGAGGTGCTAAGAACAACTGACATGCGGGAAGGAAACACGGAGACTAAATACAAGTGGAACAATGAGGCACAGGTGAGACACATCAGGGCGGGGCTAACAACAGGGACTGCAACTGATGGGGGGGCAGGAAGTGAAGAAATCTGAAATGACAGAGAGATAATAACTTTCAGTAAAGTAGGAAATAAAGTAGGAAATGCGGTTAAACATGACCAGGTGCCGCAGAGCTGCATGTGACACATGGTTGGTTGGACTAGCTTCATTTTAAGCGAATATAGAAGACAAAACTACAAACTACATTTAGCTGTGAGTTATGTGTTCTTATTATACATTTATTTAAGATTGCAATAAATTAAGTTTTTGGCGCTTTGTGGAAAGTGCCATAAATTCAATCATGTTTTTATTGAAAACAAAATGAAACAAACCTAACATCTCCCTCTTAAAATGTATATCCTTATGTTTATTCAGTCATTTTAATTGTAATTTAATTGCAGGAGCTCTTCTTCTCATCACATCACCCCTGTTCTCCAGCAGCTTCACTGGCTTCCCATCACACACCGCATCACCTATACAGTAAAATCCTGCTCTTAACATTCAAAGGCCCCACAACCTCGCCCCTCCTTATCTGACAGAGCTTCTCCACGTCAACACACCCAGTCGGACTCTTAGATCATCATCATCCATCAGCCTCACCATCCCTCCTGCCAGCATGACCACCATGGGGTCCAGAGCCTTTAGCCGTTCCGCCCCCCGCCTCTGGAATTCCCTTCCACCCATCATCTGCAACATTGACACTTTGGCTATTTTCAAATCCCATCTCAAAACCCATCCTTTTCTGCAAGCATACCCTCCCTGACTGTCACTCTCTCCAGAATTTTTATTTTTTAAATCAAATCTTTTATCTTATTATCATATCTTTTGGTGTCTTATAGTTGTAGTTTGGTAAATGC
Source organism: Chelon auratus (assembly GCA_030220025.1). Taxonomy (NCBI): domain Eukaryota; kingdom Metazoa; phylum Chordata; class Actinopteri; order Mugiliformes; family Mugilidae; genus Chelon; species Chelon auratus. Next base: position 31,378 of record JASGAT010385655.1, on the reverse strand, counting down.
TTTTGATGTCTGTTATGTATTTTAAACCCTGTTTTGCTTGTACAGTGACTTTGAGTGCGTTGAAAGGTGCCTATAAATAAAATGTATTATTATTATTAGTTTGCAATACATACTGATAAGCCATAACATTATGACCACCTTCTTAATATTGTGTAGTTCTCCCTTGTGCCTCCAAAACAGTTGCGACTCATCAGAGAAAGCACATGGGCCTTCTGAGGGTGTCCTGTGGTGTCTGGCAACAGGATGTTGTTACTGGGGGGCCTTTGTAGATAGCAAAAGGAGTTAATTCAGTAGTATACCGAGGGTGGGAGATATTCAGGTTGACAGATGTCCTCCACAGAGGACAAATGTGAACGACTGGTAGTCAGGGGGTTAATGCTGTCTAACAAAATCCCGCTCCATTGGGTAAAATGGATGCATATTGCAACTATATTCACATGTAGTTGTATTATAAGTATTATAGTAGTACTGCATTTAAGTCAAATAAAGTTATGGTTACCATGCAAGAGAGAGGACATACATCTTTCCACAATATGAAATATAATAAAAGAGGAAACGATTAAAGTCCTAACATTAGGAATGTTGCAGTAAACGCATGGTTCATTAAAATCATTATTCAGAGACATATGGCTTAGCTCACCCTAACCCTCACCCTTTTCGATGATAACTTGTCACCTTACCTTCCACATACTTTTCTCTCTTATTTTGAATGTCACTTCCTCGCAGACTGCGCTGTAGTGTCGCGTGTGTCGTTGGCGGTGTCTGGCACCAATTAGGGCTCTAAAATGGTGACTGGGGCGTCCATCTGATATTTCGACCTGGCCTTTATCCTTCGACTGTTACTCTTTCCACTTCACACCCCTCCTTCTCTCTCCCCCGCTCAGGCCAAGTGAAATGCGTGAATAATGAAACGGACTGGAAGAGGAAGAGGAAGTGTTCCTCTGTACCTGATGAAGTGACACTTGCGTTGTTGCAGGAAAACTAGCTGGGTTACTGGTCATTCACTGAGGATGTTTTATCCTTTTATTTTGGGGGCTATTCGTGTGTGTGTCAGGTGTTGTCCCATTACCACTCATCATTGCTTTTATCTCGTTTTTATTGTCTTTCTGGAACTGCTGATAGCACAACTTGTGAGTGTGTGTTTAATCACCTCTCCACACATTAAAATATTTGCCTAAAAGAAAAGAGTCGGGCCTCACAGCAAGAAGGTTCCGGCAAGAAGGCCCCAGACCCCCCCTCCATGAAATGAGCTGAGTGAGAGAGAATAAAAGGAGATGAGAGAGACAAAAAGAAAGTTAGAATGAAAAGAAACACTCCAGAGAGCAATGAGAGGCATCCATGTGGAAACACCATTCATCCGCTGTTCAATCAGATGATTGAGGAATTATGAGTTTTGAGTGAGGAAAAAAAAGAAAAAAAGACAGAAATAAAACGGCAGAGAGGGAGAGACAGTGTCATGAGTCAGGATATTAAGAAAAAGAATGTGATGTACATTTCACTGTGAAGACTACATCTGCTTTTCGGGTTCACTCTGAGTCTTCAATTTAATTTTTTTTAGGTTTTTACACTCCCCAAATGGGCACTAATATTTTAAACCCTGCTAAACTTAAGGAATCATCTGAGGTAAAAATTGCAATCCTGGTTACGAGTGCTTCGCTACCATGGTACATGGAAGAAGGAACGCGTATCAGGGTCATCCTGTCTTTATCACGGTGTGGGATGAGAATTTTTAGTCTTACCAGATGACATTTAATGGATTTTTCTTACAGTGTCCGTGTTTGTGTGGACTGTGAGACCTTCTGCAAAGTTCATTTTACAGTGGTTGGAACGGGCCCGTCGGGTCCTCCTGATTAAATACTGGAGGTAGAGCAGAATAATAGCAGGAGAACAGACCCTGTCCTGGCCGCGCATCAACAATCATCACAGTGTATCAGTCTCTCTTTTATTCTTCGCGACTCTCGCTCTCTGATCTCACCCCAATTACAGATCTCATTTCTTACTCTTCTTATTTCTCATTACAAAAGAGCGCACTGGAAGCGGCTTCTTATTTTAGCTCCGCTGATCCTCGCCGCCTCTGATCAGTGCGTGACAAACATCACTTGGAGTTACCGTAATTACCACAAGTAACTTGATGACAGTCCAAAATAAAGCTGGGCTGCTCCTAGGCTAGTGCGCGCTGTGTGGCTAGAGTGCTCTGAACATCCACAACATTAAAACCACTGACAGGAGATGTGAATAACATTGACTATCTTGTGACACTTCAATGTTCTGCTGGGAAACCTTTGGACCTGGCATTAATGTGGATGATACTTAGACATGTAGCACCCACCTAGACCAGACCAGGCACCCCCACCCCATAGCAATGACACTCCTTGATGGCAGCAGCAATCCCCAGCAGGATGCAGCCTGACACACACACAAAAACGCTTTAGGAACAACTAAAAAAACATGTAGAACGGGACAAGGTGTTGACTTGGCCTCCAAATTCACTAGACCCCAAACTGATCAAGTATCTGTGGGATTATCCACAGAGGCCCCTCCCCTCAACCCATAGGACCCAAAGACACCCTCAGAAGGCCCATGTACATTCTCTGATGAGTCAGAACAAGGAAGACCCACGCGATGTTAGGCAAGTGGTGATAATGTTATGCCTTATCGGTGCACTGTGAGCTGTATGCACCATCGACAATGGTGGTAATATTCTCTAATCCATTCTACTTTAGTGCAACTCGGTTGGAAAACTAAAAAACTGCGAAGGCATTGAAAGGTCAGAATAGTAATTTCTATATATAATAATATGGGACACAAAGTCTAATCGATAAAAACAGAAAAACTATGTTCTGTCAGGTGGACAAGTCCCCTCCTTTGACACAGAGGACAATCTTTGTAAAGAGTGATGGATGCGGACAGAAACAATTTCCTGCAGCATTCTTTGTCACCGTAGAGTTGGAGAAGGCCCTTGCCGAAACTTTGGCGGTGCTTGAGCTACAGGTGGTAAAGAGGATGTGAGGTGTGCTCGGTGATTTTCCGCGGCACACATTAAAGTACTGAATCTTCCCCAGTGAGTCTGCTCCTTGGCTTCCTGTTGACAGCCTCTATGTTGCATTTTGGTAAAGTCCTGTTGTTGAGGCACAGCCATCTTCTTGGTCTAAGCCACATTCAGGAGCTGTTTAGTTTTCTGTCGCTTACTACACCCTAGAGCACTGAGTCATCTAAAAGCAGAGTTGTACTGAAGGTCAGGGGTGTGCGGAGGGAAGTGGAGAGACAAGAATATTGTGGTGTGGTGCCCCTGACCACCATAATAGACACACATCCCAGCAGCCACATAGAGGTTGGACTATTTATCAGGTAGTCAGTAATCCAAGGGGCAGTGGAGCTGTCTACCACTATATTCTAGAGCATCTCTCTCAGCAGAAGAGGCTTGATTGAGTTGAAGACACTAGAGTCAAACAACCGCTCAGTGCTCCCTTCTTTACCCAAGTAAAAAAAACATAGCTCCCAGAAGCAGCTAGATGATGGTGTTGTCCACTCCAAGAACTAAAACATGATATCTCCCACATCACCAAAACATTTTCCCTTCTTCATAAAAATGATTTAAAAAGTCCCAAAAGTAGACAAAGAGAACCAAGTCAAACAAATGAAATAGAAATGTTGCTTGTGCATTTGTTTATTCAAGGAAATTAATCATTTGTACATGTGAGGTGAAAATATAAGTGAACCCTCGTTTTCAGTATCTGCGATGACACCACCTTTGCGCAGAAATAACAGGAACTAAAAGTTTTTGGTAACTGCTGACCAGTTGTCTCCAGCGGCCGGGACTAATTTTAGCCCATCCCTCAGTGTAGAACCGCTTCAGTTCTGAGATGTCTCACATGAACCATTTGTTTTTGGTCCTTCCACAGCATTTCTATCAGATTAAGGACCTTGACTTGGTCTTTAATCATTCTTTTGGAGAGCAACTTGCGTGCTTGGGGTTGTTTTGTCGCTGCATGACCTGGTTTCAGATTCAAGATTCAGCAAATGGACAGATGTCCTGACATTTTCTTTCAGAATTTGCTGTGTGGTGCTGTATGTTTCATGTTTGGACTGAGTAAATCCAAAATTTCTTTGGGCTGTTGGTGAACTGATATGAATCTGGTATTGTTGCAGAAACTAAAGTGTGGTTGAAGTCTCTGGAGAGTCCGAGAATGGTCCTTCTGGATCTTCAGCCAATGGTAATTAAATTCTCTACCTGCCTTTAAGTTCTTAATCAGTTAAAGCCCGACTAGTCAATGAAGTTGTGAGTTTTGCAAGCACAACCTTGTCTAGACTACTTATGTTCATCTTTATCTGTCTCTAAAGGACTATTATTGTTTTACGTTAGCCTTACATTTCCCCTATAAGTTCCCATCTCCTGCTGAGTTGAGCTTTTATCAGACATTAACTTAGACCTCACTGTCGTGTGCACTTCCGCCTCATTTGAAATCTAGCCCCGAAACTACCACTGCCTTTCACAGTTCTAAAATACACAACCTCATTTTCTCACTGCAGAGCCCCTCTGTAATTCTGTCCGACTCACTGCACTCAAATCCCTCTTCCTTACTGGAGTGATCAGGTGTGCATGTACGAGTGTGTGAGAGGTGATGGAGAGACAGAATGAAACAGGCAGAGGAAAACAGATGTCAAGGAATGGGAGGCACTAGGGGCAACCATTCCCTTCACATGAAGGATTTACACTCTGCTGGCAGCAGAGTAAAGGACAGTGCTGTGGCACAATGTGAGAAATCCACCTTCTTTGAGAATGATCTGAAAGCAATATTTTGAAATAAGCAAAAATCCAAAACTTACGGTTCCTTCATACTATGAGCACTGAAAGCTACATCTCAGTCGATGGTGAGGTTTGGAATGGGGATTGACGGGTTACAGTATATAACACCACAGCAGGTAAAGCAAAGACATCTGTTGATGTATCACCAAACTTTCTCTTGACATGCAGCAACAAGTATCTCATCATATTGCTTGCTACCACTGAAAATGTGTTGTAGCTTGTCACTGTCTCTGATGGTGTGAACGCACCATGAACCTTCACTTACTAGCATTCTTTTTCTAGCATGGCCTATATGGAGCAAGCTGTCATCACATGACCTAAAACACACACAGGAGACTATCTACTCCTCTGTACGAAGGTCATGCCATGACGCCTCGGGAAGGTTCATTGGCTGAAGACATCAGAGAAGTGAGATAGTCAAAAGGCTCCGGAAAGAACTGGCGAGCGAAACCAGACTTCAGTACTCCATTTACGCCCGTTAACATGCAGATTATTGCTGGATAAATTGGCTCGATAAGAGGAAAACACGCGTTAATGCAGGATATGTGCCTTGAATGCAATCAGATCAGTCAGAGCGCACGAGGAGGCGTGATTAGATCTTAGCGGCCTGTGCGGTGTGACCTAAATTCTGAACAACAAACCTCAGTCCCACGGGGTGGACAATTAACCAACCCCATATTTCCTTTCTTATTCAAGCTATTCCAGCTATAGCTAGTCGCTCCAGTAATGTTAGCAAACACCAGTGCTGCTTCCCTCGACGGTGGATGCACCAGATAACAAGTCGGACGGCCACACCTGACTAATGCTTACATGCTGAGGTCTGATCAAACTGTGGCCACAATCGAGATAACGAGAACGCATTTTAATGCCAGATGCAAATGATGTGTTACACCACACGCAAATACCAAGTGTAAATGCAACAGGGCTACAACTTTCATGTGTCCTTTAACATGAGTATGAGGTTTGAGGAATCCAGAAAGGCTAAATAAATAACAGTGTGAATAAAGTGCAGTTGTGTTGTTTTTCTCCATTTAACGTTATTTTACCTCCTACAGATAAAGAAAAAGAAACATAATCAGGGTTACCTTTTCAGTTAAGGTTCAAGTTCCGGGCAACCGATTCTCATTCTCTTATGTCTGAGATCATACGACTTAACTACTCCTCAGAGCGTGGTCCTATTGTGCACCAATGCATCAGGGAGGCTCACAGGCCCGGATAAGATGTAGCAGAGGGTCACACTCATCGCTCTTCTAATTCTCCTCCTGCCCTTTGAAGTGAGTTTCTTTTTTTTTTATTTTACCCCCTCTTCTTATTCTCTCCATCCTTCTTGCAATCTCTCGCCTTTGCTTGGGAAAGAAAATGGAGTTGCTGGCCTGACGCCACACCTGACACTCCAGTCTTAATCTGATTAATGTTTTTAATTTATATAAGTGAGTAGCGAGGGAGGAGGGGGAAAAAAAAAAAAAAGGAGGCCGTTGCCTTCCGATGTCGGAAGGCGTACACGTGCACAATTTCGCAAGCCCATTTGTGACGGGTGCCATATAGGCCAAGTTGTGAAAGAGCAGAAGTGTGTAAGGGTGCAAGGGAGAGGCAAAATTTAGGGATGAAGAGTAACTGAGGCACAGATGGAAAACATGTCGGTGCGAACTATTTGCTGAGGATGAATTGAGGAGAAAATAAAGTAAGGGAGAATAAAAAAGACAAGGAGAAGAGAAGGGGGATTTAGGGCAGAAAGGCTGGGCAGAGAAGAAAAAAGAGGGATGCAAAGAAAGAGAGACTGAAAAAAAAAGTTCAACCAAGAGAGAGAAGGAGGGAATCGCAAAGAGATGGTAATTATGAGAGATGAGAGATGTTGAAAAGGCCGTAGGGCAATCTAATTGGAAAATCCTGCCATTTTATTTCAAACTATTCATCATAATGAAATATATTAAAAAATCACATCTACATGAAATCGCCCCCAATAGATGAATAAGTCATAGCCAGAATCCCTGCTGCCGAAATCCAAAGTGGATTCCCAGAAAAGCAAATTTGGTTTTACCCTGCCTGGGATTCTGATTTATTTATTTTTTTCCATTATGTATAACCATTTACATTTTTATACAAGAGTAATGTAGAAAACACATGGGCTCTGTCTGTGTGTGCAAGTGTGTAAAGTAAGGAACAGGGATTCAAATCATGACCTCAGACATATACCTTTCCATTATTGTTCCATCCAATCAATACAGCCATTGAATGCAGAGGAAAGTGTTGTATTAGGGAAAGAATTACACACACACACACACACACACACACCATGCTGAATCAACAAAAGAGCCGTGGTTGTTTTTCAGTTAATCACAGCCAGGCTGAGAAAAGACAGCGGTTTGGTGAAAGGATGGAAAGAGTTATGGAGTCAGAGGAGACAGAATGAGGATTGATGAGGGCAGGAGGAGGAAGAGATTGGAGAAGGGGAGCCGAGTGTTTTTTCCCTTATGTTCTTAAACCCAGTTTTCTCAAAATAATGCTTCTGTGCAAGTACTAAATGTAAGAGAATGCATTGCACTAGTTCAGAGAGCCTCAATGGTCGACATATACGCAGGTCAGGTGTTTTCAAAGCGAGAGGGTGCATAAACATTATCCATTTGCTGAATTAGTTTCACCATGTCAAGAAAATGTAGGAGCAGTAAGGTTAAATTTAGTTATTGTAACTTTAGATCAGGAACTAGACCACAACCCATATCATTTTATTTCCTGTGCTTACTTTTAAAAGAGTGTCCTAACCCTCTGTCTCCCTCTGTTCATCTCAGTTCTCAACCCCCACCCTCTCAATCCCTCTCTTTTATTTTTTTCCTTTTGATCCATCCCCTCAACCCCTTTCACTCCTTTTCATCCTATGCTCTCAACTCTTTTCATCCCTTTTCATCCCATCCCCTTCAACCCCTTTTCATCCCGTCTCCTTTGACCCCATTTCATCCCATTCCCTTTACCCTTTTCAACCCACCTCCTTTGACCCCTTTTCATCCCACACCCTCCGACCCTTTTCATCCCATACCTTTCTAACCTTCTTGTCCCTCCATTCATCTGTCTCACAGCCTGTCTACCAATGAACAAATAATAAATTTGCATCAATTAAAGTGCGTCTTTTGTTAGTGAACAACCTGTTGTGTTGCGTGTTCAAACAATAAAACAATAAATGAAATATAGCCTAGCAATCAGCCCAACTTCCATCATCCACAAAATGTTATGGGGGTGGAAAGTTGCTCTTGAATCGCTCCATTGGAAACTGACTGGTCGAATCGTTTGGCTTGGTGCTTTGATGCATAGAAGAGTAACGTAGTGACAATCATCATCTGAACATCGTTAAGTTAAATTAGTTTCCAACAAAATGGCTATGATAGATGGGAGAACTATCCAAATGCGTGAAGAATATTCTTCTTCTCTGTATCAGTTGAAACACCACCCATAATGAAATCCAAATGTGCGTTACTAGACTCACATTCTGAAAAGAATTGAAGGCTAGATGAAATAAGGAACACATAACAAAATCACTAAAAAAAATAAACTGGTAAAATGCTCAGAGATGCCCCCACCCGACACACACACACACAGTAGCTCAGTTGTCACAGTCACGCCAGGCAATTTGTGATAACACGAAGAGATCGAAAAGGCTGTCACTGTAAGTAGAGCAAAAAATAAGAATGGGTGCCATAGATTAAAGATGTTGGGAAACAACAAATTTAGGAATTAAGTTTAAAGCACACATAATCCTTCAGGCCAGTAAACACTGAAATACTAAAGTTGCACCAAAGACATTATCTTGAACTTTAAAAAAAGTGATTCAGTTGACTAAATCCAACAACTTGCAGATTAGTGCTGCTTTTAGCTGCGTACTAGACCGTGTGCAAAATCTGAAACTCACACTCCGGGGATTGATGCAGCCAGTGTCCCTGGTGTTGAATTGAACCACTGATGTAGTATTTATGCGATGCACTTCTTAATTAATTCATTGTTTTAGCTTGAGAACATGCATGTGCTGTTGTTGTTTTGTTGTTTATCAGCCTTAAAGGGAAAGGTGCTTGTTAGTTTCGACAAGCCAAAGACTGCCGTTGGTTAAATGTCACCAACATGACACACTTGCAGTTGAATGGTGAGGCTGATGGCAATAGGCTTTTCTGTCTCCCAAGCCAGACAGTTTTAGACACCTGAGACTACAGCTAAAGAGTTGGAAAGGTAATATTACTGAAATCTGTTGTTACCATGGATAAGAGAGAAATCAAATAGTATTCTGAGCAATTCTGTGTAAAGAATACTTACAGTAATGAGGGATATTATTTATTGTCACATTTCTTGCACCAAAAAAAAAAAAGAAAGAAACTTTCTGGCTGAGAACTTTCTTGCTTTGTGTATCCCACGTTTTCCTTCTTTTGAGGTCCACCATCTGACAGGCTCACGTTAGATAAAACGCACCTTCTTGACATTTGGCCCACTTGTTTGACTTTGTTAATACCATGAAAGGTTCAACTTCCAATGTCAAATTTTGCAACAGACACTCGGATACGTGTCTCACGCATTCAGAAAGACTTATGAAAGAAACTCAATGAGCCATTGTAATGAGGGAGAACACATTGCCTGGAGGTTTTATTACGCTTTTATTATGTTTCCCTCAAAAACAAATTTCACAAAGCAAGTTGGATAGATAATTATTTATTTGTAGGGTTGTGTTCCTCTGTTCTTGCGCCCATGTCCTCATTCTCTTTGTGCCTACATGCCTGCCTGTGTTTGTTCCAAGCAACACCTTTCTCCTCTGGCGTTTTGTGTTTCTAACCTCTCGCCTTATTCTAAATAACAAGAGAACAAACACACCTCCGTGTGTGTCTCTGCAGCGTATACCCTCACGCGTGTTATGTTTTGCTCTCCAAAGCTCTAGGACAGCAAATCTCATCTTCCTCTACCTCTGCCATGCCCTCTTCATACATAACAGATTTTTCTCCTGCTCTCCCTGCAGCCCACACATATGAAGGTATGTCAGCTCTAGTTAAAGTCTAAATATTTGAAAATTATCCTTCTCCTCCTTACAAAAAATAACAATTCAGGAACAGTCAGGAAGGTTGTAGATGTTAGCCAGAGAGTCGTGGTATTTTGCACAAGGGCAATCTCTCCTTTGAATGGTGAGAACATCACACATCAGAATATGTTTGATGTGAAATGCTATTTTATTCCATTGAATCACATGGATCATTAAAAATGGATGTGTGTTCCACCATGCACCAGTGGTTTGCCAAAAGCACTTGTGTGGTGAGGTGCATTTTCCATGCAGGTTTCATTCAAGTCCATCCAAAGTTTGTGGAATAAAGGATGCCAAAGTATATACATTAAAGCCACCTTCCTAATATTGTGTAGGTCTCCCTTGTGCCTCCAAATCAGTTGTGATTACTCAGAGAATGGACATGGGTCTTCTGAGGGTGTCCTGTGGTGTCTGGCAACAGAATGTTGTTAGTGGGGCGGCTTTTTTTTTAGTTTTGGGTACTATTGGTTGAGGGGAGGGGCCTCTGTGGATTATCCCACAGATACTTGATCAGTCTGGGATCTAGTGAATTTGGAGGCCAGGTCATAATGCGGTCTTAATGTTGTGGCTGATAGGTGTAGAGTAATTTCCCATATATGTAAAATGAACCATGCGGCAAAAAAAAGAGAATTAAGAAGATGAAACTTTCCACCAAAGTTTTTACAGAGCTTTCCCATTGCTGCTTTCCCAAACTGTCCTCCGTGCTGGAAAAGCAGCACATCCCACTTGCCAGGAGCTGTCGGGAAAGTGAAACAAATCCCATTTCTACCATTCAAACAGAAGAAGAAACAGGAAACAGCACTCACATTAAGATTTTGACATTAAATTGACATGTAACTGACATGGCCGTCATGCAACTCAAAAAGTTTTCCAGTAAATGAAACTCTGACTAGCACAAACGTAAAGTTCCTTGAGACCCAAATGTGAATAGGAACTTAGAGTTTTTCAAGTTTGGTCGCTTAAGAATTTGCTGAACCAGCGAACACAACTGAATTTTTATGTTTATGAGCTTTCTCGTGAAAAGATGTGTCTACTATGAACTGGGCTCAGCAGGGTATGGCATTGATTTGGCGCATACTGAACTCTTATATAATGTTTATTGTATATTTTTAGAGATAACAACATACAACTTCCATTGGGCTTATATAACTCCAGTTAAGTTAAAAGTGAAGCTGAAGACTGGAGACTCTGTGCATAGAGCTTTCCAAACAATAGTAATAGCAATTAGAGTTGTCAGTTGCAGAAATGAAAGCCAGGAATAGAAGCAGGAATGATCACCCTGCGCCCTCCCTGTTTTTCTTCTGCAGCTGTTCCCTTCCACTAGCCTTCTCTCCTGTCTCCTTCCACCATTTGCACTTCAATTTCACTTCTCCCCAATCCTTTACGCTCCCTAAAACACTTGTTTGGAGTCTGAATTGAGCAGCAGAGAGCCTGCGCCACACATCTGAAATAATGAGAAGAACTTGTAAGCACAAACAACCCGTTCAAATCCACTTCTGTGCCACTCAGGGCAAATGTGGCCATACTTTTAAATTTATAGAAACCTTAAAACCCGATCTCTAAACCTTGATACATCTCTTTTAAAATACCTGGAAATGATTCTGATAAAGCAAGGAAGCTAAATTATCGCCCGATTCACAACATGCTGTGCTCTCAAAGAGTCTTCACGAGGCTTTAGACTGAAGAAAAGGTTCAGCGAGGCGGATGTGTTTGCGGCTAAATCTTCAAGAGGTTTAAAGCCATTGTTTCCTTTGTGTCTCGCTGACTCTGCCTCTCAGAATAATCAAAAAGTTTGTGTTATTGTTGTTGCGGAGAGGCGGCAGGAAATGCCTGTGTGCTCCCTTTGTTCCGGCTTTACGCTAATGGCAAGGTCTGCTGCCGCATTTCTTTCTTTTTTCCTCTTCCCTTCATTCACCTTGCTTCATATCAAAGTGATAAAGTTTGTGTTTCTCCTACAGGGGCCTGCGAGGAGGTTTCCATTTTCCCCTTCTCCGGCGTCGAGGTATGAGATACAGTTTGTGCATCCTCCAAAGGCTCTGCAATCATGTTTCCTCTCCTTCCTTACCCTTTTCCCCCCGACTTTCCGTCTCATGCTTCTCTCCCCCACTCCCCTGCTCTTGACTTCCAGCTGATGCTGTTAAGTATGCTGCGGGGAGTCTGCTGTTCATTGTTGTGCCTCTGCCTCTTCTCTGCAAATATTTTGGCCTCTGAGCTGAGAACTGGGAACCCAGCGGTGAGCAGATGACGAGAAGTGAGAAAGAAAAGTGTGGGAGGGATGGGTGTTTTGGGGATAGAGTGAATGGAATAAAGGGGTGCAGGGGCCTATCTTCCAAAGGTGGCATGGCCCTTGGATTCTCCATGTGATCCCCAACCCCGTGTTTATTTATAAATCCATCCCAGTGAAGCAGTGAATGTTGTCGAGGCTGTGAAGCACTGTAGCTCATTGTATTCTGGCTTGAACACTTCCTCCCATAATAGACGGAGACAGGATGAGTTTGGTTCTGAATTGATTTTTATGCAGTCTGCATTAATTGCTAGCATGCTTTCAGTTCTGTATGCTTTGAAGTAAATCCCAGCATCAGCATGCAAAAGATACTCACAATAACACCATTACCATTGTTGGGCTTGTGTACCACTGTCAGCCAGTGATAACTGCTGGATGAGATTGTGGGACTTGAGGTTTCTGGTCCTTTTCTTTGTCTCCAAGACAAAGAAAGCCATGTGGTTAAAACTTGGTTATGTGTGGTGAGATTCCATAGCTCACTATCAGGTTCAGGTCCCAACACCATGCTGGAAGCAAAACAAGAAAAGTGTTTTCGGCCAAAACCCATTATACCAAATCGTGACCAACACCGAGATATGTACCGAACCGTGACTTGTGTGTACCATTACACCCCTACCAATTAACGTATCGCTAAGTAAAATCTCAACCAGAAGATGGCGTCATAAGTTGATGTCAAGGGGATCAACAACGTTTCATCCTGAGTGGAACATGAAGGTATGCACAGTTGTTGACATATTACTGTCAGCTAGGGCTTTGACCAAAATATAGACGAAATGAATAAATAACATAAACCAAATAAATAAAAAACACTAAAAGACTCCAGCCACTATAGCAGCTCTTTGAGGTTGAACTGCGCTTTGGGCTAATTGCTAACACCGGCATGCTGATAGGGGAGCCTCCCATGTCGGCTACAGCCTGCCAGGAGAGGATCAATGAAGGCAGCCAAAGGCAACTTTAGCCTTGTGTGCTATGTATGTTTGATGTTGTATCTAGTAAATACATATGTATGAATCGTTGTAACCTTTAAAGAAACAAACATAAAAAACAACTCCAAAAGTCAAAGCTTAGTTGTCTGTGCAGAGTTCACAGCATGCTGTCCTACTGGCGTTATTGGTTGCATGCTGAAGATAATACTGATACAGGTATTGGGCTTACCATAAGCACTAAAAACCAACTGTACCCGAGGCTAATAGGGACGTCATTGCTATTGGTGTGAAGAGCAGGGAAAGAATTTCTCACAGTGGTAGGGTTTTGGTGGCAGGGAGTAAAGAGATGAAATAAAAAATGTTGCAGCAATATTATGGTTTAGTTCCTTGAAAAAGTGAGTGCAAGCTGATTTTATTATACCTGCCTCTACATCGACTGGTATGAATACTGCTGCTCACAGTAATCATAATTACAGTTACATTTTAATGCATATCTGTGTATGCAATATATTGTTGAAGTTTCAAAGCTCCAACTGCATTCTACTTTTCTACGTATTGTATAGATGACCACATGCTGGTGTTTCGTCGCTTCACTGGTATTCAAACAGCCTCACGAGCAAATGGGAAATGACCGTCCATAGTCAAACCAACCTGTCAGCGCTCTGCCTAAATGGGCTGTCCATAGGCATCGGAGAGCCGCAGATCAAGAACCATGAAAAATACATTTAAAAACTTCAATTATGCAGCCCACCGCCCCAAAGTTACGAGAGGCTTCAAAGCCGGGGCTTTAAAAACTTTTCCTCAAAGATGGTGCAATTCCAAAACCATTTGCTGCATGACTTCAAAAACATCTTTTACATTTCAGACTTTTGAGTAGATCCATGCAAAGGAACTTTAAACATTTTTTAAGAAGCGTGTTGTCCATAGTAGTGCACTGATATAGTTTGTCGACATATGACAAATAGGTTAGAATTTGTAATCTTGAGGGATCACTTTGTTGCATCATGGCATGATTGCATCCGTAAGAGGGGCATCTCACATGTGCTTTCGTATCATTCCTGCGTTAATTGATACTTTAGATC
>JASGAT010385655.1:0-17225 GCA_030220025.1 Chelon auratus | reverse complement strand
ATCCTCCAGAGGACAAGCAGTTACAGAAAATGAATGAATGAACGTTGGATTATACTAGGCTGGCAATTCCATGTTTACCTGTGGCATATTATATAATTTATCTTCGAGTCTTAGCAATTGTCCAAGTTGTTTTGTCATAAATCTACTTCCTTTTCTCTGAAAACTACCCTCTGGTAACCCCGCACCTTTTTTAATCTCTCTTCTAACCACTTTTGCTTTGGATTAGAGTGATCCACGGTAAATCTAAATATAAATATCCACTTGGAGAAATGACAAGCAATTACCGCTTATGTACAGTGTCTCAAAGTTTCGGCTCCCATTTGTCAAAACTCCAGTCCTTATTGCATCTCCATACATCATGGATCAAACCAGGTACTGTCTAATTACGGGACTCCCTAACCACCAGGCCAATCTGACGCCTGATGCATTTAACATTGCCAGCAGGTCTAGAAATTAATATAGCTCAGCCACTGAAAGGAAATTTGAGTGCTCCTTTTACAGTTTTTTGACTGTATTCCAGTGGCTGTAAATGCGTGTGTGAGTGTGTGTGAGCATGTCTGGACCACAAAAGGTTATATTTACCATTTGTCTGGATTTCGGGAGAGGCAGGGGGGCAACGGCGTGAACCACCAGAATTCTGATGACGATTGTGTGGGATCACACACACTTGCACGCGCGGCAACTAAAAAAAGGTGTTTATTGGGGATTTAATCAAATGTCAGGGCGGCTGCCGCCATGCTGTGAATACTGAGTAGGCAAAGCTAGGAATGGAAATGATTGGGAATGAACAGGAGATCAAGGTGGATCGATAGGAATGAGGAGACGCACAAAGGCGTGCATGAGAACAGTTGGCTGCCAAAAGCTAGAATCAGAGAGTTTATGACTCAGCATCAGTTTCATGAAATTAAATTCTTTAAGCCCTATATTTAAGCCCTATATCCGTCCCTACACTTCTTTTTGTTGGACTGTACTCTTACTGACAGTTTTGTCTCTGTGAGGCAGAACGGGCCATAAAAAATTCATATACTATCTGGTGAGATAACTGGAAAGTCATTGGTGTGAATCAATCAACCAGCTGCGGATTTACAGTCAGCTATGGGGGCAAGTGTTTTACTTGTTTTACTTAAACTGTGACCAATGCACAGAACATTACCAGCCTGCAACCTAAAGTTGAAATCAGATTGTCAAGCAATTAAACCCCGCTGATGCTATTTATGGAAGCAATTTTTCCAAAGAACTATTGAGTGCATTTGCAGTATATTGATAAGCTATCAGTAGATTTACATGAAAATGGAAGCATGCATTATATCCAGCATGATTTCATCGCAGTGCGTAAAGCCTCACTGCAATCTTTCAGAGTACTGCTTCCGATTAAAAATGCTCAGCTTGTGAAACATTTCATTATGTTAATCTCGAGGTTAATGCTAATCCTGTTCCTCAAAAATACATCTACAAAACTGCTGACACAATAGCTATAAGCTGCTAAGACATCATTGTTTTGTCATGGTATATTCTGCTGCCCCCAACTGGCCAAAATGCCAAGTTTTTCTACTTTAAAGTTTCATTAATCAATATTTTCACACTAGCAATATGACAAAGCCCACATAGGGGTATCACCTCTGTTCCTCCATCACACTTGTTGGACGTACTGTTTAACAGGAAATTGCGGCTTAACATAAAATATGTTTTGTTAATGTATAAGCTGCCATCATGTAAATCTTTCACTACACTACTTATTCTTGATTTTTGACATGCAGTGAATACATATTAACTGAAAGTCAAATATACAGTACATTGCAAAAGACACAATGCCATTTCTGTGTTGTGGTTTATTTTTCATCAGGCAAGTTTGAATCCCACAGTAATCCTGTTTACTTGGCTGCAGTAGCCAGCTGACTTCGGCAACATGGCAGTAATTGGTACATATATTATGATTAATCACTACTTAATTAAATTTGAATATTTAATGGCTTGGGGTCAACCACTTGGGAGTGATTGTGCCGTCTAAAAAATATCCAGAGAAATGCGCTTTGTGTTAGTGCTCATCAGTCTACACTGGTCAGCTTGCAGAAAAGCTCACTTGAGTCCTGCGATGACAAAAGTTTCAGCCAAAAAGTCTGCTGAAGGAGATGACACTTTCTCAAAACTGAAACTGACTGGAAGCATGAAATCAGTGCAGCAGTAACAGCTGGTAACCCTCATGTGCTCCCAGTAGCTCACAGTGGGGTCCAAAAGTATGAAGTGCACGAATAAAAATATTACAAATAATGATATCCATATAACAGTTGGAGTTGGAATTGAAAAAATTGCACATTCATTTACCAGTATCCATTGCATGGTATTGTGGTCCAGCCCACTCTTGGTTCAAGGACAGAAGCACTTGAGCTGCATGGACTGTAAGTTTGTTCAAACATTTGGGGCACTAGTCGAAGTCTTTAGTTCTTTATTTATCAAATTCTGTATCTTTGATGAAGTTGCTTCCTTGTCTTGATGCACTGGCCTTCTAATTTTTGCTCTGTCTGATTGTGCTTAGAATACAGTTGAGCAATGGGCAACACCGAATGCATTAAATTGCAGAGCTAGGCTAAACACATGCCGACATCCTTACAGGTGTGACATGACGACGATGTCCCATTCCCTATATTCTATTTTTTTTAAGTTATACGTGTTTGGACCAGTTTTATTTAATGAACTTGTTATCTAAGTGATATGCTGCATTAGCCATCTGATGTTTTTAATACTGCTGCCCTTAAACAATGATGTCACTTCTCTGAGCTTCTCCAGGCTTCCTTATTAAGATGCCATTATCAATGAAAATATCCCAGTATCTCCTCATTGATCCCATCCTGTCAAACTGTGATAAAACAGCTTCTGTATTGTACCGCCCGTCACACACGTACACACACATATACATACATAGCGCCAAGCTCTGAACACATCCTAATGCAGATCATATCTTGACAGAATTCAATTTCCCATCTGAAATTAAAACCCTTTGCAGGCCTTAATTGCTCCGAAACAGACGGCAGGAAGCTGAAGCGAGAGCTGGTGTGCGCTTCCCGTCACTGGTGTGGTTGCCTCGAGGTTACAGGCTGAAAAAAAGACAAGCATTTGGCTGAAGAAGTGAAATTAAAGCAAAAGAGCAGGGAAGGACGAGCCAGGCCACGATGTATTAGCCAAAATGACAATGTCAAAATGCTGAAAAGGACACACAGATATAAAGAGAGTTCCTGCTTCTGCTCATGACTTGTCTTTGCAACTCTAACGTTGTAAGTATGTCATTGCCTTTAATGTATTATACTTTTTCTTACCACATTCCAGTTTAACTTATATTATCTGCACAGTCTTTCCCTAGGGGATCCATAAAGTCTTATAATAGCACAAGTGATAGCAGCTTTACAGTTACTGGACAATCTAATTTAAAAAAAATAAATGACTCTTTTGGTTAAGATCAAGTCTGAGAGGCTGAATTCTCTGCTTTGCTTACACCATTGGTGATGTTTAAGGTAATTATGTAGGTTGTATTGTATTGCAACAGCTTACAAAGGGTTAAAGACAGCATGTCCACCCCTGCACATCCCAAGGACACTTCCACTGAAGCCATTTAATCAAGCGCAGTAATTAGTTTCTTATTCAGTCTTAAAATCTCCATTGACCTGATGAAAACAAGCAGAGGATTTCTGCCAGTGATGTGAGAAAACTTTACTTGTTTCCAATACAAATCAGCTTGTCTGAACAAATTGCTTTGAATGAGGTCTTATTTGATTACTGATGAGATCAGTGGCGTTCTGTCCAATTATGAGGTCGTTCATTTTGACATTCCACATGAACAGGGTAGATGTGGCCACTGTATTAAGTCAATTTGATGAATGACATCAGGAACAAGTTAATTTTTCTGGACTTAATTAACCTCGTGTTTATCTGGTTCTACTCAAGGTGCATACAGTGTATTACACTACAGCAGTTCTAACGTTGAAGGAATACATTGTATTTTTGAGAAGACGTGTTGCCACTCATCCGAGTACCTCAGTTCTAAGGGACTACTTCCCACCAGATTCAGAATCAGATTCAGAAAACTTAATTTGTCCCCGGGTGGGGCAATTCAAGACAAAAGTGAGCAGCATGTGCAAGTACAAGACACTTTTAAGGAACAAAAAATAGAAAATGGAGCAATACAAAGTATATACAAAAAAAGGTAGAATGGGTAATAAAAATAACTCAGATGAGTGGCGAAACCTCTTCTCAAAAAAAAAACAAAACTCTACAAGTCCAGTTGCCTTTCTTAAACGCTTTTTGGATATACCATGACCTGGATGACTGAGAACCTTCACAAGGCATACAACGCTAAATTGTTTGCACTGCAACGTACCCTTACATGCAAGTGAACCAACAAGTACAAACGATGGAAACTGTTTAATCTTTTAACATATCTGAAGCAGCAACTGTTTGATTCACATTGGAACAGCGCCCACAGATAAGGATATTTGAATGAAACATTTAAAACATCAATAGATGTGATGCTGAGGAAATGGTATTGGTAAATGGTATTGGCCTCAGGAGCTAGAATTGCGCCTTTAGCAGAAAATGTTAACCTCTGCTATAGCCATTGCCGTCTATAGTTGTGCACCACCAAATTGTTGACCTCTGTTCTAGGTTTAACTCTAGCTGTGAGATGGTTGAGGGTTTTCTTGAATGTACCGCCCAGTTCAAATCATGTCATGAAGTCTGTATTCTGATCTGTTTTGTTATTTGTGGCTCATTAGATTCCCCTGCTTCTTGTTATCTCATCAGCGGAAACCCTGTCTTTCCTCTTGTCATGTCGTCTCCTCTGTCATCCTGGATGTGCCTGTTGCTGTTCCTGGCAAGGCACTGCATGATTCCTAGTTTTCCCTGGTTCCTTCTATTTTTGGCTTCTTTTTAGTTGGATGATGTTCTGTTTGGACCAATCCTGCCTCATTTTCGGCAGTGACGTTAGTATGCCTTGTAAGCTGTTGTATTAAACTTACTTTTTAAAGTACATCCTGCACTGTTCCCTGTTCTTGTCTGAGCCACTTCTTGGTGGATTTGCTAGTGTGCTTTCAGAGAGGTGGCTTCACATTATCTCGAAACACTCTTTGATGCACGATTGATTTTTAGTTTGGGGGATGAAGGGTACGAGGAAATGCATCAGACCTAGAAGAATCCAATAATGTTCTATTCTGTTACAGTACAGACCGGAAGGTGATAGCAATGAACCTCAAAGTTTTTTTGCAAACTGCCAATAAATAACAGCCGCTCCCTACCCACTCAGAGCACATTTGCACATTTGCATTGGAGGGTCTGCTGCATTGAATGCCTTCCCAAGCCAACTGGCATTGAGTGGGAGAAAGGTTATAAACTCGACATTAGTCTGCTTTGATGCCGGCTCACTAACTTCACTCTTTGAAGGCACTGCTTTGTGTTACTTTTATGCCTATGCCTAGACAATGGATCATGGTTGCTGCAGTTGCTGGTTGACAGAAGTTCCCATTTCTGCTGGAGTAAAGCAGGAGGATCCCAAAAGGGATTTAAACGGTTCTTCATGCAACTTGGAGCCCTTCACACCCTATAAAACAAACAATTACTGTCAGAAGACTTTCCTTTGCATTTTGTCCCAATGCAATTTTAATAAAGTGTATTCAAACAACTGTATACCAATGTTGTACTGAACAATGACCCCAAAGCTAGGTTGCTTTCCAAAGTTTTTTGCTTGATTTATACCCTAAGAAACTCCTTAATTGTTGCTGCCTTCAAATTGTATTTATGACTTACGACATGAGAAGTTGTGTACACAAAAATAAGTCATAAGAACACTGCTGCAAGGTATCTAGCAAGCTACTGGATCGGGTGACTAGATCCAGTAGCTTGCTAGAAGAAAAAGCTAAGGCATAGTAAAAGAATGCTGCCATTGGGAATATCACTGTTGTCGTCAGAAATATCGTTATGAAGAATATTCTTAGCAATTAAAACACCTACCGACCTACCTTCTGAAGATGTCCATAAACTCAAAGTCAAACAAGATTTCCCTTTGGGAGGTTAAATACCATAAGAGGAGGTCATTCATTTTGACATTCCACATGAACAGGGTATATGTGACCACTGTATTAAGGCACCACGTGACTCCACATGGGGATACACTCTGTGACGTGGTGGGTGAGGTAAGACAAATGGGAATGGGCCTTTGTGCCTTTTTGGGGAGGTTTGACTGAGGAGGCATGAGAGAGAACAGAGAGACAACATAAGTATGAACGAAACTGCGTCAGTGAGAGAAAGTTAACAATAATCTATGAACTTAAACTGTCACATAATGCTGAATGAATGTGCCATGTCATTGCTTAAACATTAAACCAGTCCACACTGATTGGCGTCAAAGAGAAAAAAAAAACAACTGTAGTTGAAAAACTTTTCATTCCACCACTTAATTCTCTGCAACTTCCTCTATACTCTAATAAACAAGAGTAATTGAAAATACCTGTGTGTGCAGCTCCTTAAAGACATCTGTTATTGTAGCGTCTGCATTATCAGCTGAATGGAAGCCTAAATTAGTTTTCAAAGCTGTTTTAATGTGAAATTTTATTATGGCGTATTCAGCTGTGAACATGTTGTAGTTGTTTGCCTTGCTATTAAACTCTCATTCTTCATCCATTACCGAGGCATCCATAAACGAAAGGCGCATTCAGCCCCATCTGCTCAGTAACCGGGAAGCACGGCAGCCCACAATAGAAAAAGTTTGCGCTGGCCAAATCCCCGGCGAGCCGCTCAGTGTGCAGCTTCAAGTTTCTTTGTTGCAAAACAAGATTGCATATTCAGCGAAAAACACACCTGAGTAGATCAAGCTCCGCTTCTCTGTTGTTGTAACGAGGAAAGGAAATTATGTTTCACAAAGCGCCGTGTGCCGTTGTTTCCGGATGGAGCATTGCCATTACACGTAATGGATTACCATTACAACTGTGCCCTGTGGGTTTTCCCCATAAAGATCAATGTTTAACAAGACAACAGTGTTTAATAAGAGTTAGAGGATGGATCCTAACGTGCTTCACCCTCAGGCTTTGCTGTCGGGGGTTTCAAATCACAGCAGAAAGTCGCATCATACCGTTGCCAATGAAACCTTGCATCTCCTCTTTCCCTCAGGTGCAGGTCAGCTATCTCTATCTGCTGTGTAATTTAATACACAGTAATTATTTAATCTGTTCTCAATATTTGCCAGCTCTCGTGGTCAAGAAAGTGTTATCTGTTCTTGGGGAACGGCAAGGTAGAGATTACTTTATACTGAAGATGGGGCTTCTTTAGCTGTGGAGAGTACAGGCTACAGTCAATACTGCCCAGGGCAATGCTCAAATATTCTCATGCCGTTAAGCAAAAGTGAATGCTGCTGATTCAGAGAGAGGTTGTTTATGGGCCCGTGTGTTTGTGTGAGAGCTACATCGCATCTGCACATTGAGATATAGTGTGTGTGTATGTGTGTGTTGGCCAATTGAGCTGCTTTACAATGCTGATATCTACCTGAGTAATGATTTTCTTAATGCATGTTTTAAGCCACAGGTTTCCAACAAATTATCCACAGTAGGCACAAACACAAACAATGGCTAAACAAGTCAGCAGCTGAATAGCTATAAATCAGCTGTTTCTTATGCAGAAAATTATGAGAGGTGCTTATTATCTCGAAATACCTCACAGACAAAAAATAAAAAAAATGCATTGCATTGCTTCTTCTACTCCTGAATCTCAGTGATTTATAGGTTCAGTGCTGCATTGCTGTTAAAGGTGACTATAACAAGACAAGGCAGTCTGAATTCCTTAGACTTGGAAATATCAGTGACTGAGTCAACACACCTCACAATAACAATGGCCTGCATGTTTTCCCATCAAGACAAAGAACAGATTCATCTTGATTAAATCAATTCACAATTTATAAGTCGCCGCAGTGGGTTCTGTGCTTCCTGGATCATGTCAGACCAGCAACCTACTCGCCGAATTAGATTTATTTCTTAAGAAGCACAGGATGGATTGAATTTGTACACATGACTGGAAGTGTCCTATATACTTTGGGATTAATTGTGACTCTAGGGTAATTTTGATGTATTAGGACTATTAGATTAGATGGATGCTTTATCCTTGATTTGTTAACTGGATGGTGATGACAACAGCCGGTCACACTCGGCGGAGAGGAGACATTTTATTT
This sequence comes from Chelon auratus, assembly GCA_030220025.1. Taxonomy (NCBI): domain Eukaryota; kingdom Metazoa; phylum Chordata; class Actinopteri; order Mugiliformes; family Mugilidae; genus Chelon; species Chelon auratus. The sequence continues at coordinate 9,025 of JASGAT010385655.1, read as the reverse complement.
AAAAAATGACAAAACAGCGTCAGCCATCCAGGTGCAATCAGTGTCGCGACTATGACGTGCAAATATCTCCGAAGAAGCAAAGATACAGGTTAATCCTTTTAAGGTGATTAGTGCTGCACTTAGCAGAGCCATCAATCAACATTTAGCACTCAGATGGGTAAGACTGCACAAAATGGCCACAATGCAGTCTAGCTAATCATCTGATCCAGGAAACCACTTGTGGGATATTGATCCAAATAATGGACACTGCAAATCTGTGTCTACATTAAGATATGGAATAAAGAATAGGCTTTAGGGGACCATGTCTACATATGGTATGATTTAGGGCTTTAACATGTCATGATAATCCCTTTATCTTAATTTTTGCCTTGCTATTAATACACACGTGTTTTGTTGACCTCGGACCGAAGCGTTTGGGAAATCAGGAGGTGATTGAAGCAGCAGTAACACAGTTACGAAGCAGAATCTTAAGTACTGCTGGGATAAAAAGTAAAGTAATAAAGTAACGATCAGATGTTTAACCTTTAACGTCAAAACGGCCAAAAAAAAAAAAAAAAATGCAAAAGAAGAAGAAAGCAAGCAGAAAAGAAAACGAGCAGAGATGGATAAAGACAGGCCCTTCAAAGTCCTGCCAGATGGTTTCTCTCAAAAAGAATAAAGTTATGCGCATTTATTGTTGATGTGAACTGAATCATGAACTGAGCAGGGAGCTTTCTGAGCAGCTGAGATATTGATAAGAATAATACAAACTAGGTACGATTAAAACAGGTTTAAAGAAAAGTGTGACTAATGATGATTCGCGTTAATACAATAGACTGTACATAAATATGGACAATGCATCCACTGGCCAAACTGATGTTGGTTCCCCAGGGATGCGTTATCAGTGACCTGCCCACACTCCCGCCAGTCTATACTCTGCTCTTCCACCACCAGTTTCAAAGAAATGTTAGATTATACACTGTACTTATTTATTTATTTTCGGAGCAGATGGCATGGCAACTGATAATCATTATGAGGTCACATCCGGTTTCTGTAGCATAAAATTACTAACTAAGACAAAACTTAGCAGAAAAATGCACTCTTGAACATGTATCAGTACTATATCAACTACCTGAAATGATAGAAACTACCCTTGAAAAAAATTGTACTTTAGTGTTTTAGTTTGGCCCAAGTCCCACCTACTAACACAGAGGGGGTGGAGCTTATGACCTATACTGCAACCAGCCACCAGGGGGAGCTCTACTTGCTTTGGCTTCACGTTTGAGGAACAGTTCCACCATCCATCTTTATACAGTTGATGGTTAATACATGTTAACTTTGGAAAACATGTGACTAATGGCGATTAAATATTTTAATCTATTGACAGCCCTAATTCTGTTTCAATAAAATTATCCTTGCAAGTAAGAAGCAGAGGTTTCAGCCTGCTCTGAACACCTTGTATGCAGTTACATTCACTCCCTCGTCAAACTACCATCCTTCGTCGCTGTCGCTGTTCTGTGTGCTGTTGCCTCCATCCACTCGGCTTAAACATGCATGGGTGTGCTTTGGAGTGTTTTAATTAAAGTATGAGAAACAAAAGCACAGAAAAACCCAACTAATATTTGTGTTCCTCCTTATTTAATTACTTCTAAAAGATTTTGGACGCTTAAAATATGTCAATTGGCATGTTGCTCAGTCAAAAACCATGGTCGACCAAGACTTCTTGTTGGTTCATGTGAGTGTGAAATACGTTATTGTACCAAATGGTTCAAATTGTGATAATATAAAGAGTCAGGTCACTGTGTTTGCTCTGAAGGACTTTTTTGTCCATGACAAAGTCAGCAAACGGGCAGCTCATAAACTGGCTATTTCATTTTCTTATTTTTTATTTGAAACTAAAGTGAATATGTCTACAAAATGTTGAGATATTCTTTCAACCAAGTATTCTTATTTGCCACATTTGACTAGACATTACTCAGACAGATGGCAGACAAAGAAAAAATATTAATCATTGCTCCTGACTCATTTGGGAACATAAAGACACTGCTGAGAGATGTTAGGATCAATAGTGTTTAAGCTTCTGGAAAACTCTTAGATTTTACTGGTTTCTTTCAAAGTAAACTAGTCTGGAAGAGGCCAGCATTTTCAATACCCACCACTCACTTTCCTCCCTAAAAACCTATAATGCTGTTGTGTCATTTGTATTCCATTTTATAAACACACTGAAAGTACAGTTTGGTTTGTTGTATCCTGCCTGTTTTTTTCGTATCCTGCTTCTTTTGCTGTCTCACTTTATAAACCACCACACAAATACGGATGTTATTATGAAGGCTTGATGCTACTTCTGATATTTTCAGAAAATCACACAACAAATCATTAATTTCCTCAATGAACAAGGGGAAATGAAACGCACATTTATAGAGGCAGAAATGTATTCACATGCAGACGTAGGAATATGAATTGACTCAGCGAACAAGCTGGAGATGAAACTCATTTGCTATCTCGCAAACAGAAATTTGTCATCCTGAAATAATGGACAAAAAAAGAGAAAGAAAACTTCTGAATAACTACACTGTAAAACACCAGTGAGTGGCTTTAAATTGGATTATACAGTGTAACAGTATAGAGAGTTACTTCTCTCTTAAGCCCATTTGTAGATCTGATGATTTGCTGCATTACTCAGACCATTTTCATTACCAAGAACATTTTTGTGTTTGACACGGCAAATGAAATGGAACGTTAAAAGCTATCTGCTGTTTATAGTTAGGAGCTCCCAAAAGGTTGCTCTCTTAAATGAGTAAATGGGTTTATCTGCCATTGAAATCAGTTCAACTCAGCTCAGTCCACAACCTTTATTCATAGTTACATTTAGCCCAAGCTTACCGAAAGTATGAAAGATACAATTGAGGGCAAATTAGGGAAATCTGAACCAGTTTGTTAGCGGGAGTTGGAAGTAACAAGTAAGCACGAATGTTTTCTGCTTTTGTCCCCATTCCCGTTGTATAACTTTTACTCTTAATTTTGCAGGAGACATATTTCCGTAAGTTTTCCGAGCCTTCCCAAAACTCCGAGCTCCCTGCCTGCCAGCATAATAACAGAGAGTGTGACTAACTGATTTAATTCAAAGTGCACACATAATTTATTAACCAGATGATAATACCTCTACCAGGAGAGAAAGTGAGCTTCTCAGACTCGGGTCTTTTGTTTTTGCCTGACTGCCACCAGAAGTTTCCTTGGAGTTTCGGATTGTTTCAGGACACCTTGATTTGCATAGCCCACAGTCAATTTTTAATTTAGAAAGCTGAAAATAAATTGCGTATGCAAATCACAAGTGCAGGTAAATATTTGAGGGCGACTTTGAAGTTTCAAGACCCCACCCGTCATGGAAAACACTCAGTTCGAGAAACTTCTTGAGAACTCCTCTTGTGGGGGATGTAGAAATGTCACATTGAAAACACAGGGCATTACAGGAAAACTGTGAGACTGTTCGTCTGAGACTGATGCCTAATGAAACTTGTTATCCAAGTGTTTTGTGAATCAGATTGATCAGCTATTATCCTTCTGTTCATCTGACCTAAAGAGACTTAATCTTCCATCCTCATATAACATGTTTGGTCTTCAGTGTGTGTTTTTGGTGGACCTCATTACTTACATCCATGTTTTCTTGCTATAAATTGTCATATTATTGCAGTGTTTGTTGACACGTTATTGCCAAAAGCTGTCAAAAGTTTCTTTGTTATCTACTCAGAGAACCATGGTTACAAATGTAACCTATCATTTTGCACTGTGAAGAAACCAGCCGTCTGTATACAAAATGGAAAACCCAGGTTTGGAGTATATTGTTTATGATGAAATGACAATTCATGAAAACAATGTTTCTTTTTTTAAGATTTGAAACTTCTGCTTAATCCAACTTGAATAAGAAGGATCAATTCTGGTATTTCCATAATCTCTGTTATAGCAAAATAGTCAAATATCTTCCCATCAGTTCCTCTGTGTTTGCTAAGATTGATCAATATGAGACAGTTTTGAGTTTCAGATACTTTCAAATACTTTCAAATACCTCACATTATAAAGAAAATGCATCGCTTTCCAAGAATAACATCTGTGAAATATGGTACTTGGCCGGCCTCTCTGAAATCTAAAAATAAAATCAATGGATGTGGGTCCTGCTGGGTAGAAAGTGCAGTGATGTTGATACTCTGCAAGTAACCATCCATATTCTTGCTCTGTTTCCTTGATGTCTGAATGGGAACACATAGTGGGAGGCGGCATTTTGTTGTACTCAGGGCAAAAGTACAGGGGTTCCAACGTCCTTTGAACTGTGACTTGTAATTTTATTTGTAGTGTGGCTCTATGATGTGCACTTGCTCGGAGCCATGCACAGCATTCACATTGCTGCATGTGTGCAGAGGGCCTTTGATGGCTCAGTGCGTGATTGAAGACCACCGAAGGTCTGTGTTTAAGACCTGCAGGGCTCGGCCTCCCCAAGCTGCCTGCACGAACGTTGCTTTGTCTCGTTCAGCCCATCTGCCTCTCATACTGGCACTCTTCCCACCCTTGTCTCTCCCCGACGTTGTCTAGAAACATCAGCAGCTGGATGTTTGATCTTTGTTCTGATCTCATACTGACACACATGTCTGTCTGTGAATCCATGCCGTGCTGTCTCCCATAGGCACATAAGGGCTATGACATTGGATGTACATGTACTTTATGTCCAGGGGGCCCATGAGTGTCTCTCATGCAGCTGCATGTGTTAAGCCACCTAAAACGTCAGAACTGATCAGAAGCGAATCTCTGGGATGCCGCAAACGGAAACATTAAACTCATATACATGCGATGAATGTAAAGGTGCATGGAGAAATCCTTTCGCCCTCGGTGCCTTTCAAATTTCTGCAAAAAAGTCATCATTGTTATAACACTCTAATGAGTTACTGAGCAGGTATAATATGTCTGTCTTATAAATCCTTCCTTCCTGCACACTGTAATCCAGCATGCAGAGGTTTGACCTATTATTCAGTTCAATCATATTCTGCCCAAGGCTGGAGCTTTAAGACTGGCTGGAGAATACATTTTAGAAACATCAGTATTTGGTATCCAGCATGTAGACTGAGAGAAGGTCGAAAGGCCTCTGAAGGAAGTACAAAAATCCATTGCCACTGTACAGCTTGTTCTCGCAGTAAAGTTATTCCATTATTCCAGTATCTGTGCATGCTGGTATACAGTACAGTGTTGCTGCATCGTTATGCATCAGTCCTTATGTAGACATTCTTCTTAAATGAAGGCTTTTACCTATGTACTGTACATCGTTCAGATCACAGGAACACAATTTCTGAAAACATGTGGTTCCACTGTGTAGTTTTTAAGCTTTTCTGTGTGATATCAGGTCTTACAGATGGCTGTTTAAAGTACATCAGAGCTTTAAAGGTTCAAAATGTACCCACAGTGGCTTTTATGTAAGGAATTACAATTCTTTGTAGCAGTTCCAGGAATGGCCCCGTTTATCTGGATACCATACAGGTACTGTTAGTCTCAGAGAGAAAGAAACACAACCATTTTGATAACCACAGACATTTCTTCTAGTGCCAGTAGTTTGCATTTTAGATTTGAAGTGTAATTTCCTTCTGAATGTTTGATGGATTGCCATATAGCAGTGTTCAAGTCACGATATACTACACACCATTCAGGGATAACATGATGACCACCTTACTAATATCGTGCAGCTCTCCCTTGTGAAAAAAAAAAAAAAAAAAAAATCTGTGTTTTGTTGGTGTATTTCGGAAAAGTCGTCACGTGCGAGCATACGTGCTAACTTTTACAGGAAACTGGAAGTATAGCGTCGCCATGGATACAGTGCAGTTGCAGTGTGGGTCCTGTGAGTCCTGTTTTATATATACGTTTCACTTGTGTGCAGAATTGCCTGTTAACAATACTTCTGTACATTAAAAACTGATTTTGGAAAAAAAAAAGTGATTAATCTGCATTAATAGGGAAGTTAACTATTAATTTACTAGATTTTTTGAAAAAATGTAATCTAATCATTAATCCTAATTTTATTTTTAATTTTTTTTCTTATTTGTGACTACGATGTACGTTCATGACAAGCTATGTTATTGATAAAAGCAGTCAATGCAGCAAAGTATATGAAACAGATGTTGGTATATGGAGACACTGATACACGTTTGCTGTGTTTACATCATGTTTACATCACATTTGCTACATGGGTTTCTATAGTTTGAGATGTGGATGGCACTTGCAAGTAGGTCATGCTTCTTCTGCACCGTTCTGCTGGCGTCAAACAGTGAATCTGACATCTCAACGAACCCACTCCCCATGTCGGTCCAAGGAAACACAAATGTTAAAAGTTTCTTTTAACCACTTTTAGAAACTGAGCTGCATTTGGATGCAAACATTGGCCGTCTGGTTATCAGCTTTTCTTGTCAGGCTGCGTTTCTGCCGAAACGGTTGCGTCATTCATGCTCCATACGGAATCAATTGTTACGGCTTTGGTGCCGTCCTCAATTTGGTCCAAAGAGAAATCGCTCCAAAGCTTTTCATCAGTCTTGGCTGGTGTTTTTGTGAGCAGGTGTCAAAATGCAAAACTAAAAACTAAATACTAACCAGCTAAACATTAGCTTGTTAACAATAACATTATGAGCATGCAGATGTCGGTTAAATCATCACTCAGCTTACAACTGAAAAAGGCTGATATCGATTTGTTTGGTCACGGAACTGCTAGCATGGCTGCTTCATTAACATTAAGGCTGAAATGAAACAGCAAAATGGCTCTATTTGCTCCCGTCTGCTAATTAGCATTTTCAGAGCCGACACATTTCATAACATGAAATCAAACAAAGGCAAAAACAATTAAAACAGAGAGAGTTTAATTATCCTTACAAATGAAGACGAGACCAAGCCTGAACTTGAGCAAACATCAAAACGAGAAAAACACGGAGAGGAAACAATTGCTCGTGCACCTTTCATTACCTGCCCGTGAACGAGAGGTGGGGGGAGTCGGAGATCGTTATGTAAGCGAGGTGGGGGAAGCCATTATGCAGATGAGCCATCATTTGCAGGGTGTCAGCCTTCTTCAAAGGGAAAGGAGAACTTCAGAGAGAATGTTCAGATAGCGAATGGGTCATTTCACTAACAAGAGACGGGCAGGGAGCGTCAGACTTATGGCAACTACAGATCCTCAGACTAATGATCTGTGTGAATAGACGGAAGGAAAACAACGCATGCATCTTTATTATCCACTGCATTTTTATCGCAAATACGGAATGTCCTCCTTTGCCAGATCATTGAATAAACATTTTCTCATACATACAGCGATCAGGCATAACATTATGACCACCTTCCTAATATTGTGTAGGTCTCCCTTGTGCCTCCAAAACAGTTGTGACTCAGAGAATGGACATGGGCCTTCTGAGGGTGTCCTGTGGTATCTGGAAACATAACGTTGTTAGTGGGGGCCTTTGGGTCCTTTGAGTCGAGGGGAGGGGCCTCTGTGGATCAGGGTTGTTCCAAAGCATCCAACAGATACTTGATCAGTTTGGGATCTAGTGGATTTGGAGGCCAGGTCAACACCTTGTGCTGGTCTTCATGTTCTTGTGCTGCATCCTGCAGGGGATTGCTGCTGCCATCGAGGAGTGTCATTGCTATGGGGTGGGGGTGCCTGGTCCACACGATCCACATGAATGCCAGGTCCAAAGGTTTCCCGGCAGAACATTAAATCGTCACAAAATGGTCAATGTTATGCACTTCTCCTGTCAGTGGTTTTAATGTTTTGGCTGTATACTGTATACTATAATATCCTGTATGCTTACATTGTAGTGTAACTACTCTTGCAGAACTCCACTGCAAAAATAAGACTTGTATTTGACTGCCAGTGTAGAAAACTATTAAAACAACATAATAAATAATGTTAATATTCTGACATCACTGACATCATACCAGCGTGATCATCAAGTTTCCTGAAGTGTACCATGAAGGTATGAAACTGAAACAGCATGCAAATAAAAGAGGACCTCCCGAAAGTGGAATTGAGCCATCATTAATACACATGGGCTTTTTCCCACTGTGGCAACTCAAAATGACTTCCATATAAAAAGGATCTACCTCCCAAGTGGACAATCTCTACTTGTTTTGACAACAGGATTCATTTTACAAAGAGTTATTTTCTTTCACCACCAAACCCCGCTATCAGCTAAGGTTAGCCTGTCGCTATCACCTAATTATGTGGCCCCATTATGTTGTGGATGGTTGCTGTGTCAAAATCTACCACAAACCGAGACTAATTCCACTTTATTAAAATCACTGTATTTCCCAGGCATGGTTCTGTAAATACGCGGTGATTAGGACAAATACCCTGTGACTGGATCTCGGTGACAGCAGGATAATTATTCAAAGGGTAATACGTCTGAAACAGCACAGAGGCAATTTACAGAGGCATTAGCTGTTAAAGTTGGTTGGCAAAGTGATTTGAAATGGATTTAACCTCCTCTACCTAACCGCTATATTAGTGTTTCTAGGTGTCCAACAAGTTGATCATTTCCAGTGCAAAGAGACACAGGGGGAGAGGGAAAGAGAAATGTTTTCATTTGCTCTAGCAGAGTCTTTCTGGGCTTACAGTGCATCGATCTGCTCCTGTTTATCCGCTGCAGATACGACCAACCAGCCTAGTGGTAGTGTTGGCTGCTCTTCGCTCTGTTCTGGCCAGAGTGGGCATAATGATGAGGGAAGAGCAGGGCACGGTGCCAGGCAACAAATCAATACCTCAAGAAAATAAGATGCAAGGCCAGCAGCTGCTGCTGCTGCAAAGAACTGATTTGGTGTGTGTGTGTGTGTGGGTGAGTGAGCGGGTGAGTGAGTGCAGGAGAGTGTGTTTGATTCTGCATGTGCTCACTCAACAACACACTCAACAGTACTTTTGAGAAGGGTGAACTGAAACAAATCACATTTCCAAACAAGGTCAATGTTCAAACCTATTTGTGTGTCAAGAGAGAGCAAGGATATGGAGAACGTGATGTGGATCTCACTGTCATTA
>JASGAT010385654.1:32976-53788 GCA_030220025.1 Chelon auratus | reverse complement strand
ATATATATATATATATATATATCAAATGCATTCCCCTCCCTGCTATTGCTTGTTAAACCACTTACCACTTGTCTTGAGAAAGGTCCCTGCACCCGAAATGTTGAGACTTTTTAATAAGTGTACTTTTTACTAACTAGATATTTGGAGAACTCTGATCCCTCACACCATCGGAGACCAAGCAAGCCGTGTGCAAGTTGCCTTCTACCCAAACCATGCAACACTGACATACATAGCAACACTGACCTAGTGAACTTGGAGAAACGGAGAAATCCAAGAATAACTTCAACTTGCCTTTGTTCCTGTCTGTTGAATGTTATGAATACGCCGCCCTCGCTATGTTTTGATCCCCACTGTCTCCAAGGCGTGAGTTAAAGTTGTGTTACAGGCCATAAAGTGAAAACAATGAGTTGAAAGAAGTCAGATCCTCTACAGGTTCCAACTATCAACACCTGTCACGTTCAAGAAGCTACTCTTAATGCAAAGAAAAAAAGGATTATCACAGCTTTAAGAGAGTGTTGTTATTGCACGCAAGCCCCCCAGAGCCATTGCAATAAGCACAAGAGCATTCAAGAGGCAGCTGCAACACCCTTCAGAATGCAGCATAAAGTCAAACCTTATACATATTCACTCGAGCATCATCCAGTTGTTTATGTAACATGGGGGCCACAGTAATTATGCGAGTACACCATTGTAATTTATGGGAAACGTGTCCTATTTTGATGTAGAAGGATTAAGAAGCCTCCAAGGGTTTTTGACACCAATTCACGCAGGGATGAATGCAAAACATTCGCCGCATGTCACCGACAGCCAGATCTGCATCAACAACATTGTGCTGGGGAAAAGATTACACTGATGATGTGTGTGTTCAGTAAGTGCAGCCATCCAAACAGTTTGTTACTTCTTTTTTTCTTGATGTAAAGCAGCGAGTTGTCTGTCCTCATTTCTCTAAGGCTCTTCCTGTTCCATCTGTCTCATTCACTTGGCGAGATAGTTTAAGTCCACGAAAGTTGATTTACCTGTTGTATAAAGTCTATCGACCCTCCATTCACGTACCAAGACTTCCTTGAAGATGTGATTTTGAAATATTCAGTGTGTGGGATTTAAGACAAGACCTTGCGCTGCCAGTTGTGTTTGACAGCAACACCATGTCCAAATGAAATAACTGTAATAAAAGAAAGTCTTCATATCAAATAATTGCATAATAAATTGAAATGCCCAACATAAGAGCAAAATTAAATATTCTGCATTTTAAGTAGAACATTCTCTCTCAGTTCTTTTTCTTTTCTTTTCTTTTTTAAAATAAAAATCCACCACTTCAAATTAATATAAAATGATGCCGGAGGGTGGGTAAGATTTATCTGGAATAAACAGACACTGCTCTTTGGGCAACGAGTCTCTACTGTCATCTTTTCACAGGGACTAAAAATCCTTCTGCTCCCACTTAAAACATCAACAACTCACACCACGTGGGCAGGGTAAATAAAACGGTTTGACATAATGATACTGCTTCTCCGGCCTGACCCTCAACCCCAGCATGCCTGTGTTGCTTTCCTGCAAACCTTTGCATGGGTTTGCATTGTCGGCTCCCTCTTGTATGCGTTTTGCTCAGAATTAACATTAAGCTAAAGTAAACCTCTACTTTACTGTGAGATCCTGCACAGCAGTGCGCAGGCTCCTTTGTGGGAGACACATGCCTTGCAATAATTGGACTGACACGATAACTGCTTCACAACTGTGATGCGGCTCATATTATTTTTGTAGGTGCAAATTTTGACTTGAACATGAACACAGTTTTAACCACTAAAATAGATGCTACAGCCTAAAGTGAGTAAAACTGGAATATTTACCCCTTTGAAGTTTCTACATAGTCATCTCTTATATAGAGAGAATACACTACTGTTCAACTATTATGTAGCTCAATAAATTACACCTTTGATCTGCTGTTTAAAAGGCAGAAAAGCTGGATGGAGCTCAGGCAATATAACTGTGAAAAGACTGATTTCTCAATCAGTATGTGAGTCCCTGACTTACATTTTTAGCGCCTCTAGCTGGCTTGCTTTCCAAGGAGTAATTCTAGAAATTCAACTTAGTGACACGAAGTAAAGTCTTCAAATAAGGTTCCCTACGCAATTGAATGTTTTTATGAGTTATGGCTTGTCCGCCTCACGCAAAAAGGCGGAAAAAAGAAGGTATTCCTAATAGTTAATTTAAAGTTCCATTTCCTAGAGAGCAAGAAAGGTTAATGACTCATCCTACACGAGGGGGCGTGTCCTTATTTTGCATCCAATATAACGCTCTGTCAGATTTTTAGGCTGCCCCTTCTCATTGAAGCCGATCGAACTGACGCTTCCATAGCTTCCTATGTTTACAGGAGACACATTAAAATGCACTCCCATAGCGCATTCATGGGATCTTAAAGCTAACTGAGAATATATAAATATAGATGCAATATTACATTACTACTGATATGTGTTATTGAGAATGAAGGAATTAGTTTATTGCCTATAGTTAGAAAACCGGAAAAAGACGTACAAAATTCACTTCTCAGCAGCTCTCCATTTATGTGGGTGAGATCATGGAGACATGGAGGCGAAGGCTGCTTTTACCTAAGCTGTACTTTGCAGTGCTAATTAACAAATGTTAGCATCAAGCAGACCTGTCAACCAGCTAAACTAAACAGTTTCATTAGTAAATATTGTTAAACTTCATCATTTAGGCGATATATCGAGCGGACAAAAAAACCTTAAAGCTGTCTGCTTGCCTGTATTCTTTTGCTTTTAGTAATCTGGTTTTAGCTTTGATCAGAGCCAGACTAGCTAATCAGCTAAGCTAGCATGTCCTAGCTGTAGCTTCATATTTACAATCTTTTACGTAACTCTTAGCAAGCTCATAGCACATATACTTTCCAAAACGCTCCAAGCTATTGTCCCTTCTGGAATCTTCATCAAGTTAGGAATGAAAACTTTCATTAATTTGAAATTGAAAATCAAGTTTGTTAATGCTACATTTATTTTTTGGTTTATCTACTGCTACAAAAAGATTTTTATATCAGCAACACAATAACTATCTATGGTGTGGATCCATAATTTATGGACTTATTTAAAAATTGATTTTGGCTGTAATGGAGCAACACACCATGTTCTTTTAAGGTTCATAGCACAAAGATAGACTGAAGGAAAGTGTATTGCACAGCTTAATCCCAGTGACTGTGAGCCTTGCCCAGGATGATGCCATTGTTTCATGGATCTGTTGATGGCTGGTTTCCAGCACAGTCTCTTTTGTCACATCTCCAGCTCATCATCCCATCTCTCTCTCTTTTCCTGGAAGCAGCCCTCTTATCTGCCTTTGCCTCTTCCCTTTCTTCCGTTGCTTTAATGCATCTTGTCAGACTGAGTGAGTCGGAATCACAACTCGTTCATTCTTGGATTATGGAGCCCTCCAGGATTTGTTTTTGTTTTTCTCTCAACCCCCACCTCCACTGTTTTTCCTCAGCTTACTCTTCTTTATCTTTTCTCTCATCTTTTTCTTTTTCTCCTGAGATAATCGGGCCCTTTTCCCAATGAGCTTCTTACCCCAAACCCTCACCTCATCTTGCCTTTGGACTGGACCAAAATATTTTATATGCAGGAAAAGGAGTCCAAAGTATGCCACTCAACCAGTTTCTGTCTTTGTGCAACCCTGGATCACATTGGAAGGGACAGAAGTCTCCATCTCCCAGTGCTTACATTTGACTCAGCTGCAAAATGACATCGGAACTGCAATTCCCCCTGTGTCAAACCGGCAGCTTCACCAGTAGCTTACAGGACATGTGAGGGTAAAACACAAAAATAAAGCAACAACTCAGCAGGAGTGGCCTATTTAAGCCGGCAGTGATGTGCTTCCGTTTGACTGATTTCACAGCTGCAAGTTCCAGGAAGACTCTAAAACCTCACTAAATGGTCTTGAGGGCCCAGGCCTCACAAAAAAAGATCAACTTGATGTCTTTTTATCCTTAATGTCTTAGGTTTCACTGTGACAACGCATTTGAAATATTCAAGGATGGACTGAGAACTACAGGGGTTGTTTCGTGTTTCTGCATCAGTGAACTGGAGGAACGTCCTCTTTGTTTTTCCTTTGGACTAATAGGATTTGTACCGCTAATGTAATTGGTTCAAACTGCAGCACGATCACCATCAGCTTTAGTATTACTTGTAATGATGTTCTGAAAGAAATCACACACATACTGTAAGTGGCAGGAAGATGTTTCTTTGTGATTTCTTATCTTAGCTGCACTAATTCTCAAATTAGTACAGCGAACCGTCGTACAGTAATTTATTAGGAGTTTTGCTTCCACCTTTTTTTGTCTCTGCGGGACGCAGTGTTTGTTAATTTCTCACATCCCTTCACAGGATGGAAAGCTTTGCCAGGATGAAAAAGGAAACCTTCTCCTCCTGTCTTGTCCCCCTGTTCTCCTCCTCTCACTCAGCTCAGCACCCTACAGCGCCACGAAGCTAAGCAGACGGCTGTCCAGACTCCCCAGATCATTACACAGGAATCACACTGGGAGAGGTGTGTGGGAAGTGGCTGTGACTCAGTGTGGGCACCAGTGTTTACTGACATTCGTCTCCATATGTCATGACCCCAGCCAATCAGAAGCATTCGACGTGTATTTGGCTTTGGGTTTTTTTTGGGGTGTGGGGTGGGGATAAATAGAAGAAGTTGCCTGTTTTAGCTGCTTGTTACTTCCAAGACTGTGCATCTGAAGACACGGTTCATTTACGCTGCATATCAGTTTTCCACTGTGCACACTGATCCGGTATAGGCAGGCTAAAACATACTGTTTAGATGGTAGAATTCACACGAGGGGGGGAGAAAAAATGTCAAATGAACACCCTCAAATCGGAAATGAAAACGACCGGCTCTTGTACTGACTCCAATTACATTTTTGGCATATCAGTATGAGAATACATACTCCAGAGCAAATTAAACCCCTTGCTTAACCAACCTCCCCCCCAGCAATTCAATTCTATGCAGTGCTGAAATCACTTCCCTGACTGCACTGCCAATCTCTCCATACGAGGGGAAGAGATTCACTCCAGTCTATTTCTGAAAGTCTAATAAGATGAACCCTCACACTTGCCATGCTTAGATAAGAAGTCACTTGAGTGTGTTGAAGTGTTTACCATGGCTCAGACTTGCTTTCCACATACACAATACCCCCATCCAAATATTTTAACCCTTTCATTTCTTCCAGCGACTCTAAAGCAAATTGGTAATTGGTAAGTGTATTGCTTCTTTTCTTAGTATTGAATTTAGTTTAATAACAGCACCTGTCTTTTATATTATTTCATTGGCATCAGGGTTTAAAACTTGAGGCATGACCATAGAGGATACTGGCCTTAGAGGAAGCTGGAGGACAAGAGGAGATTGTTGGGCCGGCCTTGTTCAGGAGCCTCCGACCTTATTATTAACCTTATTATCAGCTCCTGGGCTTACACCTTGTTGATACCTCTTTTCTATTTTTATAGGTCACGCTGCCATTTTATCATGGCCTGTTAAGTTGCATAGCGGAAGGATAGCCTTGTCTATCGGCTACGCCATTGTGAAACGCTTTTGTGTCTGATGCAAAGCAGAAATCCCCTGTGAGGATCCGAGGTGTTTACCATGGCTCAGGCTTGCTTTCCACACATACATAATGTCCCTGGAATCAATTCTAGAGAAAATTTGTACAAAACTTAATTGGAAACGTATTTCTTCTTCACTTTCAGTTGAATTTCCTTTAATAACAGCACTCGTTTACATAATACTAATTCATTGCCGTCGGTGTTGAGGTTGGTCATTTACGCAGATTCAGAAGGTCTGACCTTAAAAGAGACTGGCCTTAGACGGAGTTGGAGAACATAAAGAGATTGCTGAATTGGTGTTCAACGGGCTCCAATCTTACTGTTAACCTTGTTATCTGCCTCTGCAGTTCCACTTTGTTTATACCTCCTTTCTATCATTTTCTCCTCATAGGTCATGCTGCCATTTTCTCAAAGCCTGTTAAATTGCACAATCAAAAGATAGCCTCGGCTATCGGGGGCGCCTTTGTGAAACGCCTTTGTGCCTGTTGCAAGGCAGAAAATGTAATCCCAGGTGACACGCTTGCGTCCCCCCATTTTTTTTTCTCCGACGCAGCAGCTTCCCCTGGCCTGCCACACCCAGGTGGGCGCGTAAGTGCACAGTGGTAGCTGGCTGTGGCATTTAGGCTTGTTTCGAGGGGGCCGCGCAAAGTGCACAAGCAAAATGGAGCATGTTTGCTATCGATTAACGGAATTACTTTTTCCAAGTGAGCTGCCAGAAGTTGGCAAACATGAACCTGCCGGGTAATTTTTAAACACTCTCGAATGAAGTCTAAAATTAAAAGAACATCTTTTCTTCATTTGAGTGATTTAACCAGAAAACACAAGCACCAGCCTCTGGGCATACAGCCCCCCCACGTAAAGCCCCCCACTCATCTGGACTGACATTTTCCCTAATGAAAAACATATTCTCTCGACATCAGTCCCCTTGTTTGGTGATGTTTGTGCATATTTTTAGACGTACAATCCAGCAATGACCACCGGTGTCTATTTATAACCACTGATTGCATGCTCACTGGGGTACAATCAGTCCATGGCGACGTAGCACGACTGGATTGGTTGATTGTTCTCTGCGAGCTACTAGTTCCCCTTTGAATATCGCTGGTTGATTGCTAGAGAGCAACACACGCAGCTGCATGCGAGCACAGATGTGCTCCTTATACTCAACGACTTCTTCAGAATGTGACCCGCGGTAATCAGCGCAACCGTTTTGTAATCACCGCGCATGTTGATCTGAGTTGGGCTGAAGGAATGAATTCAGACAAAGTACAGTAGAGTCAGCCCGCTGTTTAATCTACTTGCCTCCTTTGCTGTAATCCTCTTTCTTATACTCTGACCTCCAGGGTTTAGAAATGCAAGACTGAGCACACCAATCTTTTCAGATGATAGAATAATAATAATCATCTCTCCTCCCTCTGCCCCGTGCCCCTGCCTGCGCCACATGCCACCATGAATCTTTGTAATTATCCCTGCACTGCAGATGGCAACATTTGAATAGAAACCCGTCCAAAAAACTCCACGCTTTGCACACATTTTTGCACACTATAGAGCGTAATGCTCCACCTGAACATTTATAGCAAAGGGGGCTGCTGAGAAAGTAGTTTATCAACGTAATTGATGCTTTTCGTTTTGGCCCAGGGTGCAGACTGGAAGGTAGCAGATGTCTGTCTGAAGGAGATGTAGGTCAGCGAGTATCCCTCTCTCCCTCTGATCCCATCAGATAAAAAGGAGGTTGTTTCTGGGGCTGCTTCCCGCCATGACACCCTATCAGATCTGTAGCCTCATCTTACTTCCTGTGTTTGAGGAAAATCCATGTCTTTTGAGGCTGCTGGAGAGGCCATGTCAGAGTAATTACCACGCCATGATATCATCTAGCCCCACTTACCCTCTAACAGCAACAGAAGCTAAATCCGAGTGTTGTAGCAACCGTTCATGTGCTCCATCTCTCAGTGTGACAGGATTTTATTTTGAAAATATATATTTTGGCAGTAATTGTCTGATATTTTCCAGACGGTGCCAGGGAATCCTTAACATACATCCCTCACGATGCTTAGTTCTGTTTTGTGCCACAGGGTTAACAAGGAGCTTAACGGCGTTATCCTCCTCTGCTGCCAGGCTGACAAACTGTCCTCTTAGTGGCTTATCCTCGAGGCCGCAGGTCAAAGTGCGCGGCCCGGGAAAATGCTCCAACCTGGACATTTCTTAAAAAGTGCCATTCACAAGAAAACAAACAGGTTTCCACAGACAGATGTCTCCCTGTAAAAGCCGTGCAGCCCTGACTGAAATCAAACGCTCAACCTCCCATCCCCTCCCTGCACTCCCCTCCCCTCCGCCCCTTGCCGGCACACGGCCTGCGCCATCCGCGCTGGATTATGGGAAGGCCTCGGGGCAGGCTGACTGGCTGGTTTCACTATCAGCCGGGTGTGACCCACATCCCCCTCTCCGGCTAATCCTTTTGTTCCTGCAATCTCAGAGTACCTAGCCACATCTAATCCTTTGTGCTGCTTTATTACAGAATTAGATTTCATCTCATCCGAGCGTCTTCCTGATGATGCCCTCCATTCCCCTCATCAATTGGTTTTGGATGTGAATAGCATCTCTATTTGCCACAGGTTCAAAAAAGGGGAAGGGAGTCCTGGTAATTTGAATATGTGCTCATCTCATCATATCTTATCAGCCAAAGTACATCAGCTTAGTGGACGAGCAGTTATTACCCTGCATGTAACACCAGACTAACTCGGTGTTAGCCCTGTAATGTTCATACCCGTGATCAGTTTAAGACAATTGAATAAACTTTTACATCCTCTTCTTCTTGGCATTGTGAATTAGTTCATATCATCACAACTGTTAATCTGAGCCAAGCAACTTTTTACAGGATCAACATCTTTTGGCATCTTGTTTTGGCTGCAGTACCTTGACTGGATTTCAAATCACGGTGGCTTTTTCAGGTTTAATGTTTATTTAATGACGCCACAGAAATAATCAGCTTCATCTCTGTCTCACGCACAAGAATCGCATCGGTCAGGGCCCCTTGAGCCACTCGGAGGCCCTCGAACAACCGACACAGCATCTGCTTTAATAAATAAAGCTCTCTGAATCTATTATGCATGAATCTATACTACACAGACATAAAGAGGAGATATAAACTACATATTAAACCAATGCAGAAAGAAACCGAGTATCAGGACTTAATTTATGTTGGGGAATGATCGGCGTCACGCTCCACAGGCTCCATCCTCCCTTCGCAAATAGTTACATTAGAGGAGATTAAATATGAGACAACATAAAAAAATTGATATCTGACTGTTATAGAAACTGACCGAAGCCTTCATGACCCTCTGAAATGTTACACTATCGTTCTCCTCTGCAGTGTTTGCTGTGGTATCTGTGATTGAAATGAGCTTCTCCTCCTCTAAGGTTATTTTCTGTATCTTTTTTTGCCATTTCATGACTCATGGAAGAAAAACCACCCCTGCAGACCTGTCATAATTAAAGCTACCTTTCTCTGATGATCCTTTACCTGTTAGCAGTCCAACAGTTTCTGACAACACCAACGCAGCATGTGGGAACCATGGAGCGTTTCACTCCAAGACGCAATTAGATTAGTGACAGTTCTAGACAAAAACAATAACAACAGAAAAAAACACCAGTGGCACATATTTTTAATTTACTGTAAATAATAGATATCTGTAGTTTACAGGTCAGTTGGACCCAATTCATGTTTAATGTCTCTAAATATATGATTAACACCTTTTTTTTTTGCGTCATATTTACTGACTTATCCTTAAACTGGGTGAACAAAATTAAAATGATGATATATTTTCAATGTCCTGTACCCAGGTTGTACGCATGGGTGTTCAATTTGACCCCAGGCTCTAGCTGTATAAAACATTTAAGAAATATCAACATTTCACACACATTTGTTGTGGTTGTTTTGGTTGATACTGAGGTCACTATAACTATGCAGTTTTATGATCTTTGAAACGCTTTAGGGCCCTAACATATCATCCTGTGGGTTCAGGAAAATATGATTCCTGCGAAGATATCGATAGCTCACACAACATCCGGGTGACGCAACATATAAAAGCTCTCACAGCAGGCTTCTAAACCTTCTCAATTTCTCTCGGTGCTCTGTGTGCTCTATCTTTCTGCCCTCTGCAAGACACCCTCTGATGAGAAGGAGACCGTCAGTTTTAATTCTCCCGTTGTCTCTCAACCACCAGTAAACCCACCACCTTCCTGTGGCGGCCACAGCAGTCGTCCACCACCAGTGTCAGGGTTTGTTTGTTCTCAATTTTACACTCGGACACCTACAAATAACACTACACATAGTCTTTTATAGCCTTCAGACTACACTTTATTCCATATACAGCTTGTTGATTTGCGTGCACACGATTTGGCATTCTGTTTATGGTCTTTAAGTTGTATTAATACTTACCATTTACTTTGTTTGAGCTCCTCTGGCAGAGAAGACCTTTTAAGGACAGGAAGTGGAGGAAACCATTCAGAAGGTGGAAGAAGGGGGACTGGACTGAAACATCTTAAAGTGTCCTTAAAAGAGGATTTGTTATTGTGGTGAAAGATAATTATTTTCTTTGTATATAGTTTCTATTCCAGTTTACTTAGCCTATGTTTAGTTAGTTTGAGTATGTTAGATGTTATATGTTAGTTAAGGTCCCCCCTGTGTCTGTTTTGGACTAGTCCTAAGAGTCTCATTTGTCATTTAGGTAAGTTTGGTTAGGTTAAGTTGAAGCCTTAGTTTCCTTATTGCTTAGTTGACCTCATTTTGCGTTTCTGGGTACTATTTTTCCACATTTGTTAGATCTTTATGTTAGACCTCATTATTTTGTAACTTTCTCAAATTTTTTTTGAAATTTATTAAAACATTTTTCTTGACAATTTTACTCAGTTGTCCTCTGCCTTCCTGCTTGGTCCCTAACACTGCCAAAGATGGAAAGACGTTATGATCCAGCTTCCTACTTGAACAACAGGCTAGACTTAGATGTCATCAAAATGGTTCCAGGCCCCAACAGATGTACTGTCAGCCATGTCCAAGACATCAAATCAGCATTTGAGCTCTTCATAACACCATCAGTGAGAAAGGATATACTTGAGATGACAAATGTAAGGGGGGTTGAGTATATGGGGACAGTTGGAGGGACTGGGATGTGAGAAATGTAGAGTTTGCATGTTCTCCCTGTGTCTGCATGGGTACGCCGCCTCTTGCCCAATGACAGCTGGAGCCCTCCAGAGGACAAGTAGTTACAGAAGATGAATGAATGAATGAATAAAAGTTGTTAGTAAATTTGAAGGTAACAGGAGAGTTAAGCTAAATTTCCCAGACCAAATAGTGCACCTCACTGTTCTCAAATCTGCTATTGTTCTCGTATCAGCTATTGTCCTTGCGATATAATTATAAAGGAAGAATGTAAGAGCGAGATGCAAAGCTTTGATATATGCTTCAGAAATGTGTTTTTCTGTGACTTCTGTGTAAACTTGTCCAACTCTAATAAAGAACTGGAGCCATTAGCACTGTAATGGATCAGCTGTACTCTATATGCAAACATGTGCAGCTTACCTCAGAACAGATAAAGTTGTGATTTGAGAATCTCTCTTAAGCCAGATTTCTGCTATTGCATGAGATCTACGCAGAGCCGCTGTAGCCTACGCGGGAGGTCTATACTGCTTTACAGCTGAATTAAACATGTTTACAGCCTTGGACATGCTTTTCCCCTCTCTAGCTAATTTCAAAGCACTGCACAGCAGAGAATCTTTACATAGCTCACCATACAAATACTATTGGGGCCTGAGGCTGACATTTGGGTGCTGTCAGAGGTTGCCTGCTGCTCCATCCACGCTCCTCTCCTCTGCCAGCTGTTTTATTGAGCCAGGATGTAGGCAGAGTCGGGCACTGCCAAGATGGCAAAGGCCAGAACCACCACACATTTAGCTTCATTTATCTCATTTAGCTTCATCTATTTTTTTTTTTAAACTACGAAATGCAAAAGAAACCAAGACTTGATTGTCCTGTTAGGACACGGTGTTACAGACACGATGATCTATGACTGTGCAGTGGATGTTTGAAGGAAAAAGAAATATTTTAAATGGTCACAAATTCAGTCAGTTAGAATTCATTATATTCTTTTTTAATTTTCATTTTTTTTTCAGTTCTCAACTCAGATCCGTTTCTGCATGTGAGCAGAAAGATCATTCAGGCTTTTCTATGTGCCTTGAGGCCAGTTTTAACACAAGGTTTATTCTTGTCAGAAAGTGTGTGAGTGTGAGAGTGGGAATGTTAAAAAGCGGGCGTTGTTTCACCCGCGTGATTGAACCCTTTCATGGTTTCAATGCATAAAAGGAGATTAACATTTAGCATTTGCTGCTAACAGTCATGGAGGTGCATTCTAGTCCTAATTACCTATCTGAGCCAGTCTGCAGTTACTTTCGACACCTTTTTGTTTTTTCTCTTTGCATCTGCAAAGTCTCTGATTGGTCAGTTGAGATCCAATCGCTTTCAAGGCTGAACATTTGCACCTTGTTCTTATTTAGTCATATCCCATTTCCTCCTTCCTCTTTGATACCAACTTGCAAAACAGGAAAAACGCACCAGTTGTGTTGTATGCTTACAACCAAGGATAAGGTGCAAAGATTTAACAATAAGGGTCAAGCTCCACTGGAAAAACATCCAAGACGAAGTTAATGATGTCTTTAGTCGAGAGAAATTCTTCACAGGAAGCCTTAAAAGGGAGCAAAAAATGTGTGGACTGCTGAGGAAGGAAGACAGGAGTCATGTTGTGTCTCAACATGTGGATACACCCCCGCTCACCCTCTCCCTCTCTGACCCTCGCACACACTTGTGCAAAAGGGAAAAAATAAAAACTTGGCAGTCAAACACCATGACTACTCAACAAATTGCCGTGCAGGCTGCTGTAGGCCAGCGTGCATCATGCCTCAGCATTCGACAGCTGCGAATTGCTTATTATGCAGTTTCTCGGGAGTGATCTGCTTGCACATGCAAGCCACAATCTCCGCGTAGCGGCAGCTGACTAGGGAAACTGTGGAAATAATTGTCTGTCGTTCCTTGTTGGCTGCTTTGACGTCTGGCGAATCCCTTTGTGGGGCACTAACAGAGTTGTTTGAAGTCTCTGTCAGCATGTTGGGAAGTGGCATGGCGCAAACGTACACTACATGCTAGTTCACATCTGGGCAGCATTCCACGATGCGCACAGCGTTAGACTTGCCGGTGGGCAGATGAGAGGTTGGAGGGAAGAGCAGGTTGAATATAATAGCAGCGGGTATGACCCCAGCAGATGGACAAGACGGCTTCTGAATGGAGATTGTTTTTCAAATATCACCTTGCACTTTCTTCTTCAGACAGGCCAAATGCCCAGACAAGAGCAAGCTGTGGTGTCCGCTCAGGCATTTGTTACCACTTAGAGAGCCTCTGCTTTCAACACGGGGCTGAATTGTGGAGAATTGCTTCATTTCAGTTGAAGATGTACAGCGTAACGATGCTGGAAGACATGCTGAATTTCTGCTGCTCGGTTCCGTGCTCTTTCCCCCCCTCTCCACATTGGATTATTTGATTTGAGTAAATATTTCGGTAGCATTAATCAAAAACTATACAAAATAAAACAGGCCTCAGAGCTCCCTATCGACCCTAATGATGAATGCGAGTGTCGAGTGTTTATTCAAGCATTGTTTCTGAAATATTTTCTCCTGTAGTGCTCCGAATCAAAGCCACAGAAGGATGGAAACCTCTGAATAACCGTAATCAACTTTTCATCAATTTTGCTCTTGTCACAGGGGAACAATTGTTCGCGAAATAAATGCGCGGCGGTTGGTAAACACGAAAGGGTGCGCGGTTTTCCCAACTTTGATTGCAGAGATGGGGACGTGAATTACTTCTTTTTTTCAAGCTCACCTGGAAACTTTTCCGTCGCGTTATCGACTTCGGTGTCACTCGATGAGGTGGCCAGTCATCAGAGAAAATATTCTATTTTGTCCGCTCAAGTGTCACTAAGTGATGGATGCATCCAGAGTGAGCCGGGGACGCGGCGGTGCAGCTGCCTGCAGGGCAAATGTGAAAAGCATCGAAGGTTTTAGCTGCTTTTCACAAGCACGGTGGAGATGCCGTGTGAGGGCATGAAGGAGTAAATATATCGCAGAGAGAGTGTTAAGAAACTCAGTCTGGGTCCACTCTGACGTCAGATGGATCTCACCATTTAGGATAGGCCAGGTGAAGGGCAAGCTCATGCTATAGTGGGTTATAGGATTTCCAGTCCTTGCAATATAGAAATGTACGATTCGTCTTATCTAGGCTGGGCTGATTGTGACTGCGTCCCTCCCTGCCAACATTCTGTACCCTTCCTCTGAAGTGGGACCGTGAACAGTTATCACAATCAGTGCAAATGTCACCTAGTATCATCTCCAACTTGCTAAATGCTTATTACATCTTGTCTGAGTCACGGCGCACCATATGGCAAGTGATAAGATAAAAAAATAAAAAAATAAATCGTACTCCAGCTTCATTGCAGACTGCCTGAAAAATACGCTGAAATAAAGTGTTGATTTTGAACAGATGTGAGCATCAGGGTTTGATTCATCGAACTTGGATGCGCGATTGGCATTCTGCGTTATCCAGGCTGCCGGGTTTGCTTGTGCTGATCCATGTGCGCCGTGGATAATATTTTGTCTTTTAGTGGGGGATGGATACAAGGCTGGGAGAAGAGAGTCTGCTGAATAAATGATGTTTATAATCATAGCCCTGGGTGTCAACTAATGTGCCTGGGGAGATGGGGTGGGGGAGTTGGGGGATTGGGAGATGAGGAGGTTCTCATCTGTCCAAGCAAGCCCCGTAGAGGCGGATGATAATGTGCATCTAAACTGCGGCACGGGTGGGTAATGTGATTTCAGTCGCGCTGGTCTCTTGCTGGATAAGCTGGCCTGATAGAGACATTGACCTCTTCCTGAATAACTGGGACAGGGAGTCACAGCATGGCTCCGTTTGATTTGTGTGTTTGCAGTAAAGGCCTCATGAGCAAGATGAATGGGTAAGAGTGAGCGTGCAGGTGGGAGTTGAATTTGTTCTACAGCCAGGAAATATAACGGCAAAACAGGTAAAACCAAGCGAGGATCTCAGGAATGAAAGCGCGGGAGGCGTCATACTGGACATTCTGTGATTAAACTTCAGTGATGTTTCACTTCACTCACCAGCAATCAGAGTTCCCAGAGTGGCCTAGGCCTGGCACACGAAGGAATCACTGACAAAACTAAAGGATTTTAATTTCAAAGCAGCAGAATCACAGTTAAAACACTGTTACGACACCGAGTCGTGTTAGACCGCATGCAAATTGGCAGCTTCCGTAACCTTCGCTTCCTCTTTGTCGTCTCAGTCGGACTGTGTCGCAACGATTTTCTAGACAGTTCCTTTCTGAATGAAATTGAGTAATTCCGCAGCTTTTTTATTTCTTCCTTGATTTGGACACACGCTTTGTCCTCTCTTGATCTCAGTTGGCTGCCTTTGAAAACACATTAAACCACTGATTTCTCTTCAGGAGCTGACACGCCGTTAATTAGCCTTTGACCGAATGTAATGCACTAAGCAAATGTGAAGAAGTTCCTTTTTTTATTTTATTTTAAAGGTCAGAAAGTGGAGTGAAAACTGGGGCCAGTGCAGCGTACGGTGTGTGTATGCAAAACTTTGTTAACATAACAAAGATAGTAATGAGTTGTTAGAGAACCACTACTCCTCTAAAAGAGGATGCAACCTAGGTTCATCTGAACTAAACAGGTCTGGCCTTCTTCAACCTTCAGTGATGACACTGGTTGAACGTTCTGCTCTTGCGCATTCAATTCTGTCTTAAAGTGCTCCTCATGTCAAATTCTGCAGAAACAGGAGACCAAATTAAAGCCAGGTTAACTTTTTGACAATTCAACAGGACGTGACATGAAGCTTCTTGATGGTCCTTGTCAAACATGCCGGAGCTGCATTCTTAAACGACCAATAACTTCTGCGGTGGATTTATTCATTTATTTCTTTTTGGCGTTGGGCTGAAGAGTGCAACGGCTTTTAAATAGAAGCCCCAGGACCAACCATCTAAATGAGGCATAATAGATGTGAGGGTGACATAACCATGTTGGAGGGATGTAAGCAGCCTGACAGGAACATTGCTTCTAGCAACTCATGTGTTGCATTAGTGATGATTTTCCAGGAGGCACTCACAAAGAGCCTTCAGAGCAGCTCTCCTGAGCCCCAGCCAAACCCGGAAAAGCCCCAAAACAACAGGCCACGTGCAGACAGGCGAGCGCGCCGTGACACTGCTTCACACTTTTCGTAACCCACCTCCAACATCGGCCAAATCCAACCCCTTTTAAAAATATATATATATGTGGGTCATTCCGGTTCTAAAAATGGATGTGCCTCCCTAGAGGTTCACCCAAGCACGAAATAGACTTTACATCACGTTAGCGGAGCAACAGCAACCAAGAAACTTTCTCTTTTTTGTCTTTTTTTTTTTTATCCCCTTTTTGTTGCTGTAATCAGACATATGGCGGCTTTCTCTCATTGCATTCAGTCTATGACCTGAATAAGCTATCAGCTGTTTGCCAGGTTCAGAATATGACAGGCGAGGCTAAAGTCATGTAGAGATTAAGATAATGTGGCTGCTGAACACTTCACAATACCTTCCACCTCTGCCTTTCACTCCTCTCCCCCGTTCCGATAAGCCAGAATTTGGGGATGGATTGTTAATGTGCTTCGGGTTTGCACGGAGCCTGCTGATATGTCAGAGGCAGTCACATGACTTGGACATTTTATTTTCTACCTGTTTGTTATGCTACGTATGGCCTCGACTGCTGGAGCAACGCTTGCAACTTATATCCATTCTTCATTGGGGTAGTGGTGCTAAGCTGCAAGACAAAGCACTCTGAGTACTTAAGACTACAATTTATGGAAGCAGACTTACTCGCAGCAAATTGGATAATAGAGCGAGGAGATTTCTTTGGGTTCTATTTGCTGTAAAGTTTCCTCCACAAACATATTGTCCAACCCCCTCCCCCCGTGTCCAATGTCTAAACTCCCCGGTGGCTGGCCCTGAAAAGGCCTCATGTTTATTTAAACTCGGAGGGCGGCAGTCGGGCTCCGTTCATATTCTGTGGTGTTTTCTTACAGCCAGCCAACCCCGGAGCCATTCATCAGCCGGGCTAAGTGTAGCTACGGCGTAGAGGGCTAAACAGCACTTCACCACAATGAGTGTGGAATCAACTCTCCACACAAACCAGCGGGTGTGTCAAAGAGAAGCACAATTACAGAGGAGAAGGGAAGAGGTGGAGAGACGGCCGCGGAAAAGAGGAGAGGAGAAAAGAGTGTCAGTCATGTGGCTTCTAATTTTGGTCCGGGCTCGAGCACTACTTTGTTCCACCACACGCCTTTTTACGCTACGACCATTAGTTGGCTCAAGACAGGCAGAGAGACACAGAAGAGCTATTGAATTAGCAAAGGCCCGCACTACACACAATGAGTAAGAAAGAGTTGCAGATGTGCATTTTTATGCGCGTTTGTGCTTTTAGAAGCTACAGCTCTCCAGAATTATTGCCTTTTTTTTAAAAAAATTTATGCGAAGATCTCACACTGGCAAATTCCAGATAGTCTCAGTAAAACATTTCAAAAACCCCAAATGTGGATAAAAGAGAAAGAATTGCATGCAAGTTGAGTGGGGAGCACAACAAAGGCAAGATGGGCTAGGATCCAAATTAGAGGAAAGATGGAGATATGAAAGATCAAAACCAGGAAGGAGAAATGGGGGGGGNGAACAGGAATTGGCGAACGCAGACATCCAGCTGTGCTGCAGTGAATCAAATTTTAAAAGCAAAGTGAACCACAGCCAAATCGTCTGAGAAATAATAAAGACGCAATCAAGAAGAGTCCACACACAGCATAAGTGTATATATCTATATATATATATATATATCTTCTTTTATTTTAATATTTAAACCCACTAAAAGTTGTAAATACAACTTTTGAATGAAAGGCACAGGAAAAATCAGACGATGCTGATATAATACTCGAAAGAAACTTTACAGTACAAAAGTGAACAGTTAGTTACGCATGAACGAATCCCTCCAGGTTGACCATCGTCCAGACAGAGGAACCAGAAATATATATGACCCAACAAAGAAAAGGTGCGGGGGATTCAGAATCAGGAATTCATAAGCCAAACTTGTCTTTTATTGCTTTTCCTAAACTGGCAAGTGTCACATCAGCTTTCCGGGATACAAAAAAAAAAGCAACTGCTGTGCTTTCAAGTTTCCCCGCAGATGGATTGGCTCATATTTACTTGATTAATTCCTCGTCTATCGACAGCGCCACACAACACTCCACTGGGCATTTAGCGTCTGATTCACAACATCAAAACAGTCCACATACAGAACATATGGAGTTTTCCCCTGTAATTTTAACAAGATCTCTCATAATCCATTACCAAATGAGCTTATATTTGTAATTAAGCTTTCATCTGTTGGTCCACTGGGTGTAAAATCAGACCGGCCGCTAAGTGGTTCAGAAATTCATGTGAAATTTCGGGGATGCAGGTCAGACGTCAGTTCTTAGCAAGAAAGTAATTTAGGATATCTTCATTCCCTTTTATACCTTTTGACTAGATAGAGCTTACTGTGCTCAGCACTGGTGGGAGATGCCTGACAATAGGACTCATTTATCAATTACAGACATTATAGGAGTCTGGCACTGGAGACACTACTATGCGGTTTTTATCGTGTTTTTTTTCTGCAGAATCGCTTCATTTCCTCCTTTTTTTTTCGAACCTTGTTGAAGGAAAACATCCAACCGGTCATTTATCAATTCTAGGGGAGGCTGACGAAGCAGAGGGGGTTATGTGATACTAAGTACGGCCGATCTCGGTCTTACATCTCTGGATTTGGTTCTTCGGGGAGAGAAAATCAGTATGCGGGCCTGCCAGCTTATGTAAGACTGTGTACACATTAAAGTTCTTTTGGACAGCTCAAGTGGGGGAACAACTGGAGGGAAAGGTGCCGCCTCTGTACTGCTCCGAGTTCTTAATATTACATATAGCCTCTTTGGTATAGGCACGTCTGCATCAAGGGACCGCCAATGTCCAATTACCCTCCTTCCTTTTCCTATGTGCAGCTGTCTCTGGTTCCTATTAAAAAAAAAGAAACACTCAAAAAAAAAAAAGATGATTGCCACAATCCTGGAAATCGAGTGATTGATTGAAGTAGCAGGAAATTATACTTATATAGCCGTCTAGGGCTTTCTTTTTCTCTTGCATGAAAACCCCAACCCCCAACCCCCTGCCTCGCCTCTCTACCTGCTGTAACTTGGCCTTCACAGCTGCCTGACAGCAGGAGATTCATGCTACCACCACCTTCCCTGCAGCAGTGCTACAAAAGAGGGGGAAAAAAAGAAGCCATGGCACAGGAAAAAAAAAAAAAAAAAAAATGTAAATGCACCAATCGACTTAAATTCAGCCCTGAAATGAAAGAACAAAGAGATAGCGGGAAAAATGTAACAAGTGTTATAAAACACAACAGTTCTGATGGAGTGAGGAGAAAAGGAGAATGAATGTGGTCAGGTGATGCTGATGCTGCTGCTGCTGCTTAGATGCTCTGGTTTGCGTTCAGTGCAGGATGCATTTACCAGAGCCCTTTCTTATCTCCCCCTCAGAGATGGCAGCCCACCTAGGGAGGGGAGAAGTTACTGCCATCTCCTCTCTATCCTGGTTCTAAGCAGACTTTTTGTAGCGCCACACTTTCACACAGGAGCAAAGTCAGGTAAAAGCTAGAGCTTTAACTAATCTGCTTTGATGTTTGATTCTTACACTTCCTGATGTAAGACCTAACACCTTCCTGCTCCGGTGCATAGAGGGGAACGAATGACATCATGTACAAGAACCAGGATCTCAAGAGTCCGGAGATAAAGAGTACACGATCCAGCCTCTCGGTGCGTCGGGCTAACGCCGACTCCGTTCATTACCTGGCAGAGGAGGAAGGGGCAGCTAGCTGCGTGAGGTATTCGCGCAGTTCCTTGGCCGCCTGGAAGCGGCCGTAGCGCTTTTTAGGTCTGGTGCACTCGTCCAACAAAGCCTCGAGTTGTCCATCTTTGGCTATGTGGGCGGGCGGGTCGTGGAGGAGGCCTCCAGTGGTGCCCCGCCACGTAGCGTATCGCGACAGCAGGTTCTGGCACACGGCATAGTAGTTGTGGTCCACGGTGACCCTGGAACAAAGGGAGTCCTTGGAGAAAGACAGGCAGGCCTCCCTGTCGCACTCCTCGAAACGGCTCTCATACCACACGTCGTAGTTTTCTGGCTTATCTGCAGGGGGACAGCAGGACAGTATGACTAATCGTAACCCTTATTTCAAATATACAAAGTCATTTATTGGATTGTAAGCTTTTTGAACTGAACCTTGGATATAGATTTTGCAACTCTTCTACAGCTTTGTTTTCACAAAGTCATGCAGCCATAAAAAAAGGACGTTCTATACAGCAAACCATTTACATATTTTTTGCATTTAGCTTTTTTTCCCCCCGTTCATTCTTTTATTCATGACAGTGTATCAACAGACAGGAAATGTGGGAAGATGTGGGGTACGTCAAGCAGAAAGAAAGAGTCAAGGCTGACGGGAATCGAGAATTGTTGGGTTTGTACGGCTTGTGCCTTAATCATTAAGCTACCCAGCGTCTCCGAGTCTAGCTAGACGTCATTAGATGGCGGCTCTACTCCTGTAACAAGGGCATTAGTCTTTTCGCCAACTGTTTTTGAAATGCTGAGGAAAAACACGGGAAATACAAAGTGACGACGACTAAGTGTTTCACTGCCACTGCCCAGGAAAAATAATTATTTTTCAGCGGTTTGTGCAAATGAATACCCAAGAAATCAACCAAACCAGAATGTGACAGGACCAAGGTGCCACTTTTGACATCCCACAGGCACTAACTGAGAATACTTTTTCAAAGCACGGAGCCAAACAACTCATCTACGGTTTCATTTGACAGAAATGAACCAGTTTCCAGATTTATTGAGCAAATAAAATTCTTTCTCCAGCTCATTTCACATTGCTTTTTTCTTTAGAGGATTGCGCCGGGAAAGGAGGGAGCGCCGAGAAAATAACCTGGAATGATGAGAGAGGTATTGGTTTGTGCATTAAAAAGCAGATCAATAAACAGTGTGGGGAGG
>JASGAT010385654.1:17072-32894 GCA_030220025.1 Chelon auratus | reverse complement strand
ATCCAGCACTGCCCCGTTAGCAAGGGGCCCTGTGCCCCCCCCCCCCCGAAGAGGAGGGGCACATCAACCTCAATCAGGTCGGGTGATGAAGATGGATGCGAATGTGTGAAACGAGCGCACACACGCATAGAGATGTACGTGCAAAAGCAGCAAGGTGAGGTGAAAGCAATTAATGTTTCAGAGCTGGCTATGCATCACACCTCAGCACTGATTGACAGGTGGCATCAGGAGAGTGTCCTGGCTTTTTTTTTTTCCCTCCACTCAGACTGACGGACGCACACACAAGTATACACACACACAGCAGTGAGGCAGAGAACCTAAAACTACAAGGAGGGAGGAATAGATTCATACTCAAGGACGAAGAGGAGCACAGCAAAAAAAAATAAAATAAAATAAAATAAAAAAGGGCTTTGAGGCTCGACTAAAGGCTAAAAAGAAGAATATGGTCTGCATCAATCCCTTAAGTTTCTCTCCTCCTGCAGGCTCGAGTTTAACAAAGCTAGAACATTTCCAAAGCAAACGACATCATTTAAATTTCAAATGAGCGGATGGAACAGTGGACGAGGAGGTAAGCCGCCTCACCTCACTCGTCTCCCGCGAATATCCGGTACCGTCCATGCTAAGGAGCTCAGGTTGGACTTGTATACATTCTCCTCACTCCTCTGGCTTCACAAGGCTGCGCTGCGAAGGGACACTGGGCCTGAAATGCTTGTTAGCGTGGCCTTACTAGTGGCATTCAAGAGTACGAGCCGCTTTTAACAATGCATGCCAGTGTTGGAGTGCGTTCTTGAATGTGAGAGAAAGAGCGGCTGTGTGCGTTTGTGTCGAGCCGTCAAGCGATGGTGTCGGAGAGAGAGAGAGAGAGAGAGAGAGGGGAATGACAGTGAGTGAAGTGTGTGTTACATTATACAGCTTGTGTTTCCAAAAACCAGTGGGGGTGAACCCATTCTCGAATGCTATAAACTCAATGATGGGGAATGGCTCCTTTCGCGCCACTGGACTGTGCAAACACAGCGCGCTGCACAACCTGAACACGGCATGCGTTTTATCTCGCCAGCACTCATTGCATCAATATGGATGCCCCTAATGAGAGGGTGGAACAGCGCGTGGCTTTCTGCGTGTCTGATTTGCAAATCAATTGGCACTCGGTTTGGAACGACGAGATTTGCATCGCACTTTCGCTCGCGCTCAATCTCGGGCTCTAATTGTTGGGGACCGGGTTCCTCCGTCTGTGGAGCCTTGGGATTTCGCCGCGCCCATTTCCTGCCGCTGTCCAACACACGGCCGTGCCCTCATAATACTCATTACTGCCGCCATCCTTCTTCTTCCTGCTGCGCCCCGGCACTTGGCACACACGCCAACAGATCCAAGCAGACAAGCACATACTTGAGGATTAAACTCTGAATGGCCAGGGTAAGCAGCTCGAGTTGCCAAAGCTCTGAATTTGTTGGCCAGACAAAGGATGTCTCAACCTGGATTGTGGTCCGGGCTGCGGTGACAGGGTGGAAAATTGCAGCTTTTAGCAATAAGGTAAATATACACACTTTTTGGGCATGCCGCATACACACAGCAGCGTAGTCCCAAAGGAAATTAAGTACTAATTTAATGAGAAAAAGTACAGGGTATGTTGGACTGCCTCGAAATGAAACCAGAAAAACGCATTTATTTGCAGTTTTTTGGTGTCTTGTAATGCGGCAAACTTTTTTTTCAAGGCCAATTCATCACAATACCTCCTCTCCAACTAACGAAGCACATACGCCCCAACTACACACACACACATCCAGACAACAGTTCATATCTGTCACAGGGCACAATGTCGGAACCCCAGCGACACACCAGTTTATCACTTTAATAGGATTTCTGCTGTAAGGGAGAAATCTAGGTGTCTGACTAGGTGGCCGTCCCTCGCTTTGAAGAGGCCCCCAGAATGAAGACTGAAAGGCAGGAACCCGCCACGCTGAATGTGTGATGTATAGCCCTTTCCGTCCTTGTTATGAGGTTTATTCCGAGATGCAGAGAACTGGGGCAGCGGAGATGGCTCTTTATCCGAACCATCTTTGCTTTGATGGGGACGTGTACGCTAAAGGCAGAAGGGGTGCTGAAGGAGCATATTCTTAGAACAGAGGGGGCTTCCAGCACGTGCAGATTTGCCCACAGCTGCCAGCCCCTTGAGGTCTTTTCCTTAAACCTTCATCACCGTCTGGTAAGCTGCAGTCTGCAGTTATAGTATATATAGCAGTGCACTGACATAAAGTGCGGTGATTTCTAGACTCATGCTCAGTGTTTTATCGTGGACTTTCTCAGCGGCCAAAGCATGATTCAAGTAGGATAGAAGGAACAGGCGCGGTCTCCAGGTCGATTGGCTGATCAATACGCTTTCGTCCACCCAAACTCTCACTGGTCAGATAATCGCTGGAGTTACTTAAATAAAGAGAAAAGTGCTCCAGCTCTAGCTTCCCAGGATTAATACACAGTTTTCAGTGATGGGATGACTGTGGGCTTTGAACTCATCCGATCTTGCGGATACCGCCAGGCCTGACCCATTACTGAATGCCTTCTTAAAGCTGGCTCCAAATCATTCACATCCAACATGGAATATCAACAACGGGCTAACGTGTCCTCACTACAATGCCCGGCTTCCTCAATGTTTAGCCCTTGAGGCTTGTGTGAACATATCAGAAATCCAGGCAGTTGAATAAAGGTTGGCTCTGTCTTTGACGTCGTTGTTATAAACTTAATTAGGTTAAAATCATTTAATATGCTGCAAAAACTAAAGATTTTCTTTGGTTGACTACAACCCTCACAGAAATGAGGAAAAAACACTGTGCAAATGTCATGGATAAAATCACAGATTCATTTTCTTCTTTTACGGTTTCAGACAAGCACCATGACAGGTTTCTAACTGAAACTGAATTAAGCATAATGTTGTCTTGAATGCAGATATTGTAAAAAGACGCAGCAATTCTCTTCTTTGGTTATGAGATGTTAATGCTTCAACGTGTGCTCACTAACAGTTAGACATTTTAATGGTAACTGGGGGGGGAAAAAAAAAAAAAGATGTATTCAGGCTTCAGTGACAGACACACACCCACATACGTGCTCAGAAACTGCCACTCACTCTGCTTGATCAGCCTTTTGTCGGACACAAGAACGTTCTCGGCGTCGACGACGATGACCTTTCCGTCACGAGGGCCGACAGCAAAGTTATCAAAGCTGACGTCGAGCAGGTAGAGGGCAAACTCAAAGTCGTTGTTGGTCAGCTGCTCGGCAATGTCCATCAGCTGGCGCGCCAAGTCCACCCTCTTCTCCCACGGTGCATTGTAGAAGCTCCACAGCTCCTCACCCACATAGTTGACAGCTACCACGCGCCCACACGCTCCCAGGTACTTGGCGAACGGCCACCCTTCGTCCGACGGAAAGCTCTGGGAAGGAGAAACGGATGAGAATGAAAAAAAAAACCAAAAAAAAAAACACAGTAGATTTAAAAAAAAACAGATAAAAGCAGCCAGGCTGTGCGAAGCAGAGCCAGCTGAAAGAAAAACAGAGCACCCCATTGGCTTTATAAAAAGCAAAGGCTAACACATAAATTGCGAGAACCTTCACAATGTCAGAAAATGTTTGTTTAACTTGCACCGAAATCATTTTCTCAATATAGCCAGATACAGGAAAAAAAATCCCAGACACCAAACACAAAGAAGCAGAATTCAGCCTTAGGGAATTTTTTATTTTTTTTTTTTTTTACACACAATTCTAAGCACAATTGTTGAAAATCAGCCAAAGGATCACGTGAAACAGAGCCAGCACTGGGTATAACGGATTAAATTTAATAAAAGCAAGAGCCAGTTTGTGTTAAAGCCCTACAGCTATGAGCTGATGTACGCTGCTATACTCAGTGGCTCCAGAGAAATGATAGGAGGTGATTTGTGGTAGCAGCAGTTAGCAGGAAAGCCTTATGTGTTGTGATGCAGCAGCAGGGCGATTTAAACGCCTGCGTGATGTGGGCTAACCGGGTTAATGCAGTTTGGGCATGCTGACAAGAAATTGCTGTGTATTACAGGTTAAACTGATTAATAATAACAAGGTAATACCACTAACAGGAAGTGGTATCTACTGCTGCTGCACAGTACCATAATCTCCCCGAGACCGATTTGCCTTTACTGTGACCAGAAACAGACGTACATGCACCACCATCTGCAATCACTCAACGTGGTGCGGTGTGTATACGCGAAAGAAGACAAACATACACACAGGCTTACATGAAACTTGAACGGGCTATGCATGACGCAGCCGCTTCTGGCAAATCTTACAGGGACTAGATCCTGTATGTCTCATTACTGCTTCCATTTCTCTCCATGAGCCCCGGTGTCTCACACTTTCTATTTTTTTTTTTATTTTTTATTTTTTTCCTGCAGGTCCATTTCGTTGTCACGGGCTGTCACAGCGGGTGGACAAATTAATGGAAAATAATAGAACGAGCTTCGCAGACGAACGAGTCTGGCTGCAAGCGAGGAGCGACCATCCTTTACAATAAGCCCTCTACCATAGGCCAAGCATCGTTTATAATAAACACCTGGCCATATGCTAGCTTAACCATAGCCCACAATTCCTGTGTAACAAATATCTCCTAGGCTGCCGTTTTTGGCAGCCAGCCGCCACTCTGACAGAGAATCAGGAGCGTTCATGTTTCACGGCAGCCCAGGTAGCCCTCCCTTTCTGAAAACCAATCTCATCAGAGATACGGCATGCAACACGCCACGACACTGCAGGTAAGGTGTGAACTACTATGACCGTTGCATCTCACTTTACACTCATGGTAATTCAATACTTTACCAGCTTTCAATTTCTGTTGCAAGGGTAGAGGTTAAATATGCATGGCTGCCCTAACTCCCTTTAAACTTTAATGAAATACAAATTATTTAAAGACATACATTTTAACCCGGCCGCGGACATCGCAGCTGCCGAGTCTTAAAGACAACAGCTGGACCCCCGCCACACAGAGGCAGCGGCACCTAATGCACGCGGCAAACAAGCCATTGCTTGTTGAAGTGCCGACCGCGCGGCGACTTCCAGGTTCACTTGACCATTAGTGAGACGTTTTAGCCCAAGCGTTTCTCAGACGGTGCTCTGCAAAATGCAACAAACCGAATGCAATTCTAGGTAAAGGGTAAGACTGTCTTACAAGGAGCGCTGGCGCAGCCTTGGAATAATCTGACGGATAAAAAAAAAAAAAAAGAAAAAAAATCAGAAAAGAAATGGAGATATTTATGCAGTAACGACTCACAGTGCAACAAATCTTCACAGAATCAAAAATGATTCTATCAATCATGGTCCTTTTTAGTGGTGTAAACCTATGCCTTAAGTGCACTTCTTGCTCCCATCAGTTTTAAGAGATCCGCCAGCAAGAGGGGACAATGATAAGTTGCACACTCTGCAATCCATTTCCCCGAGGTGACCCAATCAATTTTAGGCTAGACAAAAGTCTGTCCATGACTTACTTCCTGCACACAGGCTGTGTGTCTGTCTGTGACTTGGCAATGACTCACCCAAATTTCTAAAAACCCTCTTGCCTTAATACCCTTCCTCTACATTTTCTGCTATAGCAAACTTGACAGGAAGAGGAATCTGAGGAAGTAGACACGTCTCAAAAGGTGAAAAATGCCTGCTAGAAACAAATGATAATGGTGGGCTGAGAGCACTCCAAAATACCGGCTGGAAAAGGGACAAATCCTAGACTATGAGCTGCTGCTAGCCAGTGGGCATTCCTACGTAGAGATTTTAGGATTAGAGACTTAATACGCTAAATATCTAAAATGGCTTTCTAATTTCTGTAGTTGTTATAGAATGATTAAGTTGAGGCTAGACCAGTTGGGGGTACATCCCTATTAGGCCTGTCTCCCTTTGACCCAAATTCAAACCTCGGATCGCTTTATATTGCTGCAGACCTAAGCGGCTCTCGGTCTTGTTGACAAAACTTAGCCTGTCAGATGTTACGGCTAAACCTGCTTTGTAAAACACCAGCCTCCCTCGCTCGCTCGCTCGCTCGCCCACCCCTGCAGGGCGGACGGATGGATGTGGGGCAGGGGCAGTGGGGGCGGATGGAGAGAAAGAGAGAGAATGTGATGGAGACAGCAAACAGAAGAGACAAACAGAGTGTCTTTCACGTCTCCGCTCCAGTAGACAGGAGGAATACACCAGCAAAGACCTGCCTGCTAAACACATCTCTCGCTTTGTTGTCAGTTTGCAGCCTTGAATAGGAGCAAAAGCAGAGCGGCGGGAGATTGGGGTGGGGGGTGGTTGGCAGGGAGGGAGGGAATAAAAGGATGAATGCCCTACGGCTACTTTCAGACACTGTCAACGACTGTTATGAGAATGCCTTAATGTCCGTCTGGCCAACGTCTGTGGTTCGTAACATACATGTTACATGTTCATTCACCGGCTACATCAGTTACCTGGATTTTAACAGCTTGTAACTTTGTGCAATTTTTATGAGTGTGCAATATTTGATTTTCACATGCAAGTCCAAAGGTGAGAACTACTCAACAGTGTGGGCCGGCACATGGAAGTGGGCACCTGAGCTTTGGATTTGTCTATTGCAGAGGTTGATAAATACTCCGCGTGTCCCACCAATCATTCTCCCTTAGAGCTCTTTAAACGGTTACTCTGCAGAAGTCATTAACGTCCGCAATGAGGCATAGAGGAGGGGAGGGATAAATTGGAAAGCCCAGCTTAATATTACATCCACTGCGCCATCTTCAAGCAGAACTAGGAGGTACTGCTGTGTGTGTATGTGCGATTAGTGTACAGGTAGTGAATTTTGCCGGTCCTCTCCCAATAACGTTACGCTATTGAAAAATGCCGAGGCTGCAAAACTGCCAATGACATATCCCAGCAACTTTTACTGCTTTTAGTCTTATCGCTTCTTGTTTCGGGATAAAACCTTTTATCTCCTGCTAAAGCAAAAATCTTTAACTTATAAAACATGGAGCCAAATGCCTTTTTTTTTTTTGCAAAAGAATAATTTTCTGTGATGCCACAGAAATAATGAGCCTAGCTCAGGAGACAATGAAAGCGAGGGTGAAAAACAGAGCAAAACAGAATATTCTCATTAAAGGAAACCTCACGGTGACTTCTAGGCCCAAGACTGGCTAATGTAATCTTAAAGGTTGTGCCGGTGCACGACAGTAGCATTGAGTAGAGGTGTTTGTGCTTTCCAGTCCCCTGCCTCCAATACAACAGACACACTGGCGTCCTCTTGAAGGGGATCGGAGTGGGCTGAAATGAAACAGGGCCGCAGACAAATGGGCAGCCTCTGGAGAAGAGGATGAAACGAATGGAGCGAGAGGCACAGGAACACACACCTGCGTCCTGACATCTGCTGACAAAGGCATGCCCTTCTCCTGGGCCACTCGGGGGGGAGGGCGTGGGTGTGTGCGCGTTTCACGGAGGCAGAGTTCGAAAGGGGCTCCTTGTTTTCGTGTGCACGCGAGCGTGTGTGTCTACGCGAAACTGTATCCGAGTGCGTGTGAATGAGAACATGCAACGTGACCAGGGCCGATAACGACCTCTATTCAGGGGCCGAGTAAACACGAGTGGCTCCCAAGATATTGCCTTGGCTGGCTTGCAAAGAACACTGGTCCATCAGACACATGCGTACGTGCAGACACACGGTGGACGCAGAGGAGTGTTTATAAATGAAAGAGAAGCAGCTGCTTTCATCCTGCAACAACGACTACTTGGAGTTAAAATGAAATTAGTAGTTTGCCACAGAAACACTTCATGGTTGTGGCTTGTTAAAGTCCTAAACAGGGTGTGGTGTAAATTCTTAACATTTTCCGTCGTCAACAAAACCCCACTGCTTCATAGCTAACAAGCCGGGACAGGATTAGTCAAAGATCCAGGATCAAACAATAAAGTTGAAGAAGCAATGCAGGCAGACGCATTCAATCAGGCAAAATAACAGCATCCAAAAAAAAAAACTTTCAACTCCAATGTTGCAAAATGAACATTATTCAGCCGGTTTATCAAAGAGGCTTAGCGTTAAGAAGGAGTCACATCTGCTCGGCGAGGCTGGGAGGCTGAGGCTGCCAAGCTGAACTTGAATTAACACGTTGCTTTTCCGTGCAGCACTCCTGTTGACCTTGTGCGTCTGGAAGATGTGTGGCGAGCCCCGTCTGGCATTTTGCTGGCCATTTAAGTTCAAAATCCAGCCGGTTAGTCTGCACCGAGAGCTCAGGCCCCACAGGGGAGCCGGCGTTAACTCCTTATCCTGGCACACATGGCGCTACTTCTTTCTTCTCCATCTCACTCGTCTCCTGCTGTTTCTCTTGCTACCCCTGCGTGTTCTTCCATTTCTCTTTGTTCCACCCCTAAAACCTGCAATTCAGAGCAATGATGCCGTCTGTTCCAGACATGGAAGCCAGGAGCTGCCTAGTCAGAGCACCAAACTGAGGAGCCTATGTGCGTCTGTCAGTAAAGGAAGATGAACAGTAGGGAGAGACAGACTGTAGAGTTTACGTATCTCAATTCAGAATATCTTAATATCCAGGCATGCGGTTCAAAGACACCATAGGCAGAGTGTGTATTACTGGTAGCAGAGATGGGACACAGAGAAATCGCAGAATGAAGAACGATGAAAGGACTGGCGTCAAAACCAAGAGGTCAGGCAGAAAGACTGATTAGACCGTGTTCAGTTGACTTGTGAGCACAGACACAGAGAGCAGACACATGACTCGGTAAGCTCCGCCGTACTTTGATAAAAATGTTTGAGCTAGGTCTTTAGATGCTCTATAGAAAGTGAATGAGACCAGGATGAGGAATGAGAGCGCAAGACAGCGCGGCTCGGGCTAGTACACACTTCGTCACCAGCTGATAGCTGAAACCCTTAGCCAATCTGAACCTGAGCCACTGCACACAGGGCCACCTCATAAATCCCCTCTGCTGGAAGATGAGGAATGTATTAAGTCATAGGCAGTTGTGTTGACTCAGTCTAGGCGGTATTGCCGCCCACACGGCCGAGGAAGAACCCAAGTGAAACTTGGCCTCAGACCTGAGGGCTGTGGGTATGAGGCCTACATCAAGGGTTGCACATTTCAGAGCAGGCGCCAGTTATCTCAGGGGCAGCTGGGTGGCATTGTGAATAAGAAGACTGCTGCCACCGACTGTGCACTCTAACCTCTCTGCAGAACGGAGCATGCACAGAGCGGATTTTACCCTATAAGGAGCAATTAAGTATCTCACATGTAGAAAAGACTTCAAACATAATAAGGGGTGCCAACCTGCGGTTAGTTCTCTTGACATCCAGTCTGATTAAAGGTTGTTTTGGGTCTAGCAAGGGTGCAAATGTTAAAAACTTGACGATGTTACAGTATATCCATTGACCTCTCATACTTTCTGACAGCAACCAGGTGCCTGATGCTTTAATGCGGTGGACAGTTTTATTACAACAGACAAGCTGACTTGCTAAAAAACATATTCTTGCTCGAACACTTGGCTCACGGCTCTCCTGGGGACGGTACACAGTAAAGAGCTGCTCGTTACCGATCCGTATTGGCCATCTAAAGGGGCCCCAAGAGCTGCGGATGACCTTGCGTTGCAGAGCTGCGTCTTCAGGAGCTTGTGCGTAAGGGTGCGAGCTGTAACAGTAGGAAGCTCGGGGGTTGAGGGACAAATCTAAAAAAGGAGCTGGAAGGCGGGGTGGGAGCGGGGGCTTGCTACAGGCATTTACCTAACCAAACACAGCTGTGGGGCATGTGTGTGTGTGTGTGTGTGTGTGTGTGTGTCTGCATTTGGACAGAGAGAGAAAGAGAGAAAGGATTATGGTAACACAAGCAGTCTGGCTCATTCAAATGGGGGGAAAACACCACAAGGCTCTGGCTTGTACAACACACACTCCCTTACACAAACCCACTGCTCCTCTCCTCCTTCTCTTCTCCCCTTTCCACCAGGGCCTCCATCCAGCGAGGGCAGCCAAAAGAGGGGAGTCGGGCCCAGATAACTCCCCGTCTTATCCTAACAGGATTCAGTGTGTGCACAAAGGCCTATAAGAATAATGAAAGGGGGGTTTGGGAGCACTTGAAGCAGGGTTAAGCGGCGTACACAACCTCCTCTCTTATGTGCTAAGAGCGTCACAATCCCCCAGACCCAAAAACAAAAGGTACTAATCACAGACGAGCAACTTAAATACTATTTACCAGCAGTCCTCAGCCACTGAGCCAGCCTTGAGAGACAGAGGCCGCTCACTTAAGCCGGGATAGCATGCAGTGTGTGCGATTAAATGAAAAGAAATGAATCAAACTGAAAACAAAACAGGTTTTTGATCCTCTTTGTGAAAAGGCATGACCCAGAAACCCAGACCAAGAGTCACTTCTGCACAGAACACGCACAGGCTTGAATCCTTTTCCAGATCAGATGAACAACTTGTTTACCTTTTTTAGTTTGTAATAGGTTCCCACTTTTTTGGTCACAATGGAATTATGCAATCACTTACTACTTACTATTACAAACTCCCTCCATGCACTCGGTCTCGCTTTGTCTCTCTAAATTTGATGCACCAAACTGTCAGTATAATTGCTCTTGTGTAGCACATGAGGCAACACACACACACACACACTAACATTTTGGAAATAATTATTTGGGCCTGAAGTATGTTTTAAGTGCAGTCAACTGACCGTCATGTTATTCTTGATTTATGATTATAAGATTAATGACTCATAGCTGGTGGGTAGCTGAGTCATTTAAATTTATTTTCCTATTAAAAAATAAATCAAGGAGCAGTGGGTCACAGTTCAAGTGCAACCTTTGCGCCAAGAAAAACCATGAATTCCTACCATTTATTCTGGTTTAGCGTCCCAAACTGACAGACCATCGTAATAGATTATGCATAGCTTCATTAATCAACAGCACGGCGAAGAGAAGGCCTCCTCCCCCCGCTCCCCGTTTCGAAAAATTCAAACGAGCTATTCGTGTGTTCGCCTCAAGCTCTTTGAATGTTTACTCTCACATTTGCATTAAAATGCCGCTGTCAAAAGTCTTAGGAGGAGCAGGAGATAAGGTCATCCATCTAATCGCTCCCTTCCGTCTCTCCTCTGATTTAGTATGAGGATCAGATGTCAGTGTTATGGGAAAATCAGACAGTGTTACGTGAGAGGCTTATGCCTTCTGACGAGTTTGTCTCCTTGTCAGGTGAGGCCGGAGTGTTGAACGAGGAGGTGGATGTGTGGAAGGTGGGGAGAGACGGTAATAGAAAAAGGGAGAGGGGGGTGTCGGAGAGTGAACACATTTGAGTTTAGAGGAGATGAGAGTACCGCTCACTGAGTTAACCCCACAGGGCTGTCACATCCTATTCTCGGCTTCACTGAGCAAGACAGGGCTGAGGACCAAAAAGGGTGCGAGCGCAGTCACATGCTCCTGGCTAACTCGCCAAGCTTAATGATTTGGAAGGGAGGGCTAGGCTAAATCGAACTAATTTAAGGCCCGGGCCAGATGTACTCCATCAAACGCAACCATCACCTGATGAATCAGTGAGTCATCTAGCTAGAGGAGAGAGGCCAAGTACAGCAAATAAGATTCTAGCCGTGGAAATTGCAAGAATAAATTACTCACTTTACATGCAAACCAAGTTATTGTTGAATAAGCTGTAAAATTAAACAGCATCATGTAATTCCGCTGGTTGGCAAAGAGACAACTCCTTGACACACACAGATTTATCACAGCAACAAAGAGAGAAACCTTTCCGGGCCAACTTAACGAAATTAGTACGAGGAAATGACAGAATGGCACAAGGATTTTCTTGTTTGGCTGCCGTCATTTTGTCTTCCAAAAATATTTATTCCCTAAAGCCAAATTGTCTTCCACGTGACGGAGAAAATGGGGGTGGTGTGCGTGCGCGCACATTCGTTGTACCGCAGAGCGCACAGAAAAGGCATTGTTGGCCAGACCCGAAACAACACAGCAGATTGTTTCCCACTGACAAAGAAGGTCTGGTTTCTCATAGTGAATCAGGGCCGATTTACTGCCTGTGGCTTCAAAAGACTGGAAACAGAAGCCCTTCACAGAGAGAGAGAGTGCAGCTCGCTGAGCAGACAAACAGAAATGTTATTCGCATTATTCAACTGTATAAAGGCAGTGGAGAGAGACAGGAGAAAGCCCCAAACCATAACACTGTGGACCAATGACAGCAGAGAATCACTTACACTAAATGTAGTAAAACAAAACGATAAAATGATTGAATTGCCCCCATCGAATTTACAGCAGATGTCTTTAACTACAATCAGTAAAAATGAAGAACTGATCCTGACAAGAAGGCAAAGTGATAAACAGACCAAATAAGGATCAGGTTTCATTAAATTACGGGTCATAAAACTTAGCCCACATTCCTGTCTTTTGTTAAAACCGGTCCCGGCACAGCAGCACTAACCTCTGGCAAAAAAAAGGAGACCAAGGTGTTGTAGTGCAGCACGCCTCCTGATCATTCTCTATAGACACCATTAATTCTTTATGGTCTGCTGCTACTCGACCTTGTGTATAGGGTCTCTCAGTCTCTCAGGAAATGTTCTCATCTTTTGAATTGTTGACAAACAGTCAAAGCACTGAGGATCTGTCAGTCTCTGAGATGTTTAGCACATCTCTTCGCATGTCATCCCTCCGCACAGTCCGCTCCCAGCGTCTGCTACCTGTGCATACACATATCCGACCATTCTTCATCATGTCCGTGGGTCACAAGTTCAGGAGGAGATCAACAATTCATGAGTCCCTGTAAACATGCAACAGCTTCCGTA
Organism: Chelon auratus; assembly: GCA_030220025.1. NCBI lineage: Eukaryota > Metazoa > Chordata > Actinopteri > Mugiliformes > Mugilidae > Chelon > Chelon auratus. The sequence goes on along the minus strand of JASGAT010385654.1, from coordinate 20,118 downwards.
GAGCGGGACAATGTGTGTGCATGATGTGTTGGTGGGTCTGGAGCCGTGTGCTAGATAAGGACGGGGTGGGGTGATTCACCAAGCCTCGGAACAGAGGCGTAATGGCATTAAAAGCACTGATGGAATTATCCGTGGAGCGTACACAAGCGGGACAGAAAAGGAGGAAAGGATGACACACACACACACACAGCAAGAAAAAAAATAAAAAAAGATGTAGAGGGGGAAAGGAGAAAGGAAGGAAGGGGGAGGGCAAGCGACCACACAGGGCTAATCAGATTTTATAGATTGACCGCACTAAAAGGCTGATCTCGCCTTTTGTCCTCTGAAATGCCTGGAGGTGTCCGCTCCTATGTGCGGAGGGGGTGGAGGTCAGCACGAGTTATTGAATGTCTACACGGGCCAAGACCATTGTTGTTCTGTCCCCTCACGGAACACGGTCAATGCCAGATTGAAATTGAAATTGATTGGCCGCCCGTAAATCAGCCGGGGAAAAGGATGCGGACTGCACTTGTATGATACGGAGTACGGCCACTTTGACATGCAGGGTGACAGCTTAGAGATGGGTCGCGGTTCTACTCCTGACCTTGTGTCGAAGCGAGACAATTACGTTTAACAAGCATCCTTTGGATTTTACCAACATATGTTCGTTTATTATGCAGAAAAATAAAGATTCCTCTAATGCACCTCAATTACTATTAGCCCATAAAGTGTCAGTACCTGTGTGTTCATTTCAAATGAATATCGTTTCTTTGCACTGTAATGAAAATAGAGAAGGATCTAATTAATGGCGCTGCTGATAGCGGCTTAGCAACTCTCCCCTCCAGTCAACCACACTTGACGAGAATCCAGTGGACAGAGACATATATTAAAATTAAAAACAACTTGAACCATTTACAGATGCGTCCCTGAATAATTCAAAGCTGTCCTACATATAGTGTTAAATATGCAGTATTGCCGCCAGCCGAAATCTCTCAATTTTTTTTTTTTTTTTCGGAGGCCACTGCTCTTAAACCCTTCACTATTCTAAGCAGAGGAATATTCGTGCTCCAGATAGTGGGCATGCACTCTCAGCGTAGCCCGGAGTTTGGGGGGGGAGGGGGGTAATGACTCGTCACAGATCTGTGGAAGAGGAAGGAAAGGGAGGATTCCCACCCTGTAATTTACTGGAGGCTTTGTGGGCCAGCACCCGGTCTTGCTTTGTACTGATGCTCTGATCTTCCGAGGGTAATCCAGGAACCGTGCCTTATCAACTACTATAAAAACACCTGCTGCCACAGATCAGCTGACAGACACCTCTTTATCCAGGCGCAATATTTACCTCAAAGACTGTAATAGTCAAACATCCCTCAAAAAAAGCGTGTACACACAAACTGAAAAAAAAAAAAGTGTAAACAGATACAGTACCTGTAGTACGAGTGGTTCTGGGTTGAACGCCAAGGTCATGAGCAGCTGCATTCTCTCCGTGTCCTTGAGATTCTTTAGCAGGAAGCTGCCCGAGTCCTTGGTCTCAGCATACCTGCGGACGACGCGGTCCAGAAGCCTCTGAGAGGGGCAGTGCACTAGGTCTGACCAGCCCTCCACCACCTCCGGAGTGAGCAGGCGCACGTCGCCGTTGATCCGGGCAAACTCAGTCTTGTACATGGCCTGGATGAGGTCGCAGCGCGGCCTGCCCGTGGCCCTCTTGCAGATCTTCTGGTCTATCTCGGCCAGCTCCTGGTTGGAGCCGAGCCGTTTGAGCACCACGCGGCGGGTGCCCTCCCTGGGCTCGCCGTACTGCGCAAAGTAAACATTCTTGACATTGAACACATCTAGAAATCTGAGACGACCCCAGGTCTCGAAGGAAACCTGGCCGTTCATGAACTTGCGGCACCAGCTGGTGCCAAAGCAGGCGGGACACTTGTTGAGGTTGATGAATCGTCTGTCGGTGAGCTCATTCTTCTGAAAGGAGGCGAACAGGTTGTGGGTGTTCATCAGCAGGATGACGAACAATCCCACCACGAACAGGAGCTTCAGACACCGGTAGAGGCGGCCAAGTTTGAGAGGCAAGAAGCGCAGCATGATGGGGGTGGGAGCGGGTGGCGTCGAGGGACGGGGAGGAGGAGAGGTGTTGAGATGATCGTCGGGGAGTAAGCCTCAATGCCTCGCCGTCATGGCGCAAAAGGGTAGCTTCTAAAGTGGCAGGTGGGAGTGAGGTTTGCACAGCTGCCCTGTGCCACTCTCCAGCAGTGGCCAGTGCGTCATGTTCTCTCTTCCTGGTGTTTGTGTGCAAACCCGAGCCAGCAGCCCTGCAATCAAAAGAGAAAGAGTCAGGAGAAGTCACTACCTCAGGGCACATAAAAAAGCTACATTTCATAATACTAAAATTGGCCCTCTGGCTATAGATAACAATTGAAAAAAGGTTTATTTAATTTTTCTCCTCACCCTTAGACTTAACATGCGATACCTCCTATAAACCAAAAGCGCCTTCTCTGGCATACAAAATTGTCTCACAAATTTGAATTGCTTGGGTCATTTGAGAGATTTCATTACTTTTCGAGCAGAAATGAGATGGCCCACAGCCAACGCAATAAACCTGCCTGTGCCTGTTTGAGCTCTTTCTCTTCGGGAAATCATTTCTTGTATGCTCCCCCAATATAAGGAAAAATAAATAAAAGTAAAAGGGGAAAATAAAGTGTCTGTGATTAAATTAAGAACAAACCAACAACATCCTCTCCTAGTATAAATAAAAAGGTGCCGCAAAACTGAGGACGATTCCTCTGAGGACTCCCCTCCGCTAAACAAGTATCCATCACCTTTCCTCTGACGCGCGGCGAAACAACGTGCCGCCTGCACACCCCAACAGTTCCGTGTGCCGAGAAATCTTGATTTTGTTTCTTCCTCGCTTCAAATGGAGGAATTTCGCTTTGCATTGTGAAGAGAGTCACGCTGTGCGAAAATTTAACCTTTGATCAGAGCTACCCTGCTCGCCCGTTTTAATCACGCTTTGAAGTCGCTTCTTTGAAAATGGCTGGTGTCACTAAAATAACGTTTGCGATCGAGGGCGGGG
>JASGAT010385654.1:0-17037 GCA_030220025.1 Chelon auratus | reverse complement strand
GAATCCGGGATCAGAGTACGAGAACAAAGCTTTTCGGAAAGGAGAGGCTCACAAGACCCCCATAGTCTGCGCATAATGAAGACGTGTTAGACCCCCCAATCAGCTTTTTAGCAATGACTTGTATAAGTCGCTTTAAGAAACACAATGACTCAAGCCATGCAAATTAGCCATCTTCAATTAGAGCTCATTAGGACATGCCTATTAGGACGGCTGACTTGCGAGGGCATGGCTAACGAGCAGGCACACTAGTGTGATTAGTGTGCGTGTCGATGGGTTCCTTGCATTCGCTTTCAGATCGAAGTGGCCGAGATCTGGGGAGACACGAGGGCTGGAGGCAGCCAAGGGAGCAGCGGTTGTGAGAGATGTACGCCTGTGGAGTGGCAGATAAGAGCTGAATACACTAGTTCCTGCCTCACACCTCTGTCAGAAAACACCTTCAGCATATCAGGCCAACATGACTAACGTAAAAATAGACCATATCCAAATAGGGGAACTACAGACAGCTGCACCACGTATTTTTTTTAAAGGCAAAGAAAAACACGATTTAAGCATTTTTTTTTTGTATGTTCTCAGCGCAAATCTAAAATGCAAGCAGTATGACACAACACAGCAGTGAGCGTTAGATTTTCTTCTCGGGGCTGACCGTCAGGCAAACTGTATTTAAAAATGCTGCGGGTCCGGAAGACGTGTGTCGACATTTACTTATTTACATTTCTAATTGCAATGCGGCACAGTGATAGCAACTCGAGGCTTTAGAAATGAATCATTTTAGAATACGCTACTTGATGCCAACACTGACCTATCTCGGGAGAAAAAGAAGTACAAAAGAGAATAGTACATTTAGTGCGAGACTGCGTTTCACCGAGCAAGCCAAGTGGAAAAAAAAATAAAAAAATTCTATAGGGCTGACTTTGACACAGTGGCTCTGGCTTCATTTTGATAAATTAAACTCAGCCAATTCAGAATGAGAAAAAAAAAAAAAGTTTCAGGAAGATATATTCAAATTCTACAATATATTCATATTAAATTGGAATGGGAAGACAGCCCGGGTGATGGGAAATAGGTCAAGCAAATGTGTGTAATGCCGCCCCCCCCCCAACAAAAAGAAGGAGTTAAAAGGAAGTGTGCCTTCTGCTAGAGGAAAGGAGATAAAGACGATTTCTTCAGGGGAGAACTGAACATGCTGTTGTTGTAAGATCCCGATTCGAGAGCCATTTACCATCTGACACAGGCGGTCAGGCCGCTCTTGGGGGCGGCCACGAGATTTAACTAGGATGAGCAAAGGGCTCAAACGTAACCTCAGCGAGGCCAAGGCGACGCTCACCTCTTCATCCCGCTGAGAAAGAAACAGAGAGCCAGGGCAGGATAGAACAAGCCCCGACACAAGACCTGGACACCATCGAGTAATGAGATGCACACGCTGGCGGGTAACAGGGAGGATACAGAGCTTCTTCTTCCTTGCCAGAGAAAGCATTAGCCTAAAATTACCTATGGAGCGCTACCTGAATTAAATCATATGCCTGTACAAACTGCTTAACTGAATAATTTACACATCGCAGGTTCTTTCTGTTAATGAAAGACAAGTGTTTATGGTGTTGTCAATGAAATACGCAAAGCTGCCATCCACGCCTTAGCTTTGGTCTCGTACTTTACATTTTGAAGGGTGCCGATTGAAACGCTACTATATTAGAGTATTTATAGCCTGCTGTCGCTACACACAGTTACGCCGTGAATGAGACAAAAATATTCAGCTTCAATGGAGGGATGACATGGTAATTTAAGACGTGGATACTGCCCCTGGTAATTACCCCAGCAGACTGCTTCTTGCGAATTTTACACCTGCAAAACCATTTAGTTAACTCGCTGTCTGTTGCTGTGTTCGGCCCAATGAGAGTGAAAGTTATTAAACAGAGCGTGCAGAGAGTAAGGCAGACCGCGTAGGGCTCCACGGCAAGGCTGCCTACTCGTGTTCTTGACAAGGCTGAAGTTCATTGAAAGCTCTAAATTAAAAGCAGATGTTTCGCATTCTAACACAGATGTTAGACTCTGGAATAGGAGGGCAGTGAAATTTAAAGCAGAGTTCTTGTTTGGACAAAACCCATTGTGCCCACAGAAAACTTGCATTTCAAATTAGCCCCCACCCTCCTCCTCCTCCTCCTCCATTCCTCCCCCACGTTGCCTCGGCGAGGAGAAGGGACGCACGATACCAACAGGAGAAGCCCGTTTAGAATAAGCACCAAATTACCTCTCATCCTAAACGGCCGCTGCCAAAAGTAGGGTAAGAAAGTTTTCCCCGCGTGCTCAGTCTACAAAGTACAGCGGTGAGCGCTTCGAGAGAGAGAGGCAAAGAAAAGAGGGCAAATCAAAGGATGCCTGACTCCTCATGCATGGGAGATGAGTCTCGCGTTCAAAATGTTCCAAGTTTGGCAGATGTTAAGAGCCGCAAAATGGCTCATTACTGGGACAGAAAAGGCACGAGATGAAGCAATAGCACCCATGTTGCCTTAAAACAGAATGACAAAGGTTGAGACAGTCGGAGATGACACTGTAATATTTCAACTTCTTTTCCAACTTAGATTTTGAAAGAACAGCTTGGATATGAAAGAAAGGGCTGAAAAGGAACTTCTTGAATAATCTTCTCTACAGCTCATTGTGTAAAGCCGATTTCAGATAATGGTGTGGCAGGGCAAGGCTACTCTCAGGCTCACCCATTTCCTTCACTGCACCTGGGGCTAAACTTCATTATGATATAATGAAGTCGAGCCACACAAGAACATGCTTGATTAATTCCACAAGAAATGCAAAAGACAGTATGAAGCAGAAGCGGTGAAAAGGAATCGAAATGCAGTGAAACGGCTAGTAAAAGAAAAAGAGGAAAGAGATGGAACCAAACTACCGGACAGCCAGATGAGAGGAACTTTGAGTTATTGCTCGTGTGATTGAAATGACTGAAAATAGATCACTTGAATACAGAGCAGCAGTTCTCCGTCTCTGAATGGACGCACACAAATGCACACACGAATGTGTGTACCCGTGAGACTGCCGGCATTACCGCGAAACCCTACTTAAAACTCGGAAAAAAGCCTCCTCTGCCCCCGCCAACCCCTTCCCCTCTCGCGCTGCGATGTGTGGTTCTAGCTGGAAAGAGGAACTACTGTTGCCAAGGTTATCGACTGAGGGAGTCAATAATGTTTGATCACAAAAACATTCAGCCACAGCTGGATCGCCTCCGTGCAGCCAGCATCAAAACAGTGATAGATAGACAGAAATGGCAGTAACATTGATGCCTAATGGAAAATTGAGTCCTCGCAATATAAGTAGCAATTATCAGCATCCCCACAAAGAACATTAGTCCATTAATCACTGGCCCAAACCAAACGCTGGAGGTTTTGATGAGAATACCAATAATTTCAGTTTTTAAAAAAGTGACGCAGCAGTTTGGTACACCACGGTGCAAAGACCTGCTCTGGATTCCTTCAACTGATAACATGTTTGTTTATTTCTCACAAGCCAGCATCTCTTTGCAAATCTCACATTTACGCTACTGCAAAAGTGAAGCAACACTACAGGTGATTAAAACAAGCTGTCAAGCAAGCTGCAGTTTGAAAAAAAAAAAAAAATAATAATATATTAGGAGAGGGAGGAGGTTAAATTGATTATCTTAACAAGCAATATTCATTATTTCATTTCAGGACATTCTTAATGTGATCCTTCTGTCACAGACACTGCTTTATCCTGGAATGATTTGCCGAGTTTGGAGGTCAAATAAATAAATAAATAAATAAAAACACACTGCTACTCCTTCGGGAGCTTTTAGTCTACAATTACAAGACGTTCCCTTGCTGAGCACTCAGAAACATTCAAATCAACCACCAGCAGAACGTCTGAAGTGTATCGGGGCCGTCTTCATAGTTCCCTCGTCGACTAACCTTGCAGAAAACCTCCACAATTAGTCTCCTGTTATGGAAAAATTAATTCTAAGCAGCAGCCAGTTCTATTCATTAGCCTGCGAAGAGAAATTCCTCAGGACTTATTACGAGCTTTGTCTGGGGCCAGACTGTAGAACGGTTGTGGAAATCTAGTTTTCCCTTGAAGAAACCAAGGGCAAGGAGTTTGCAAGGAATCATTATTGCGCCACAGAAACGTCACGGTCTGTTTCGCCGTTAGTACTCTAAATGATGCTCGCATTTTCAGAGGCTGAATCTGGACGTGTGATGGAAATGGCTCCACCGGTTGTGGACAAGGAAGGCACAGGGGCAGAAAATCAATCCGAAACATTGTGCCAACCTGTTGAGATGCAATGTTTTGAGTAGGCCAAAACTATAAAGACGATTAAAGGGGCGAAGCAATGTTTTTTCTTTTTTTTTTTTTAGAAATACTAAAATTTGTATTGTGCCTCAGGCAAAAAATGAGTGTTGTTGCTATAACTGTCTGCATACTAATAGATATAAAAGGACATTTTCGACAATCATAACATATCAGTGACTCTAGAGCAGATGTGTGCAATAATATATAATTTTGAAGTCTACAGTTAGTTTTGTATAGGGAACTGAAATCACCCATTTCCTCTGATGAAACACAGATAAGGCTTCTAATTAAAGGGCTGCAATAGAAACGTGACACCACTGCAGACACCAACAGTGGCAACAAGGAGAGTTTGTTGCAAAATACAACTAGTTTATCTTAACATTTAGTCATTTGAGGTCGCAGCAGTGGCACTGAAAGTGCTGAGGCATCTTTTTTTTAAATGAGTGCATGCTGAAAGAAAACTAAAAATGATCTCCTCAATTTAAAAACTGATCAATTTGAGGCTTTAAGAAGTGTAATTCACGATGTCCCGGCTCGTGCTTTCAAAGAGTTAGTTCATTGTCAGCGCGGTCTGCGTGCAGAAGAAACAACTGAGAAACAAACCTGTATGACTTTTCTCTCTCCGGGTCTGTAGTAGTGGTGAAACGGTTAGCGCTCAGTTGATATCATTCTTCAAAGTTGCGGCTACTTACGAAGCTGAAGACGGATACTTTAAATCACGGCCGACAATATCTGAGCCGAAAGCTGCGTCTTCAAAGCCCGGTGAAGATCCCTATCAGGCACACTCGCACGGGCTTCCCATTTCTAGCTCTTGGGTATCTAGCCAGCTAGCCTGCTAGCTACTGAAATAAACAGTTGGGATGTCGAGTCTTAACTCTTCATATACCGGATCTTTCCGACTGGCCGACGCGGTGCTCTTCACAAAGGACAGCGGCGTCTGTGCTGTGAATAAACGTCCATATCTGTCCGCGTATTGTGCTTCCCCTTTGTGGTCACGGAATTACCTCTTTTCTTGTTCTCTCTGGAAGCCGCTCACTCCTCTCCAACACCACAATGGGCTCTGTTTCGACTCTTTTCAACACCAGTCTCTTTGCTCTTTGCGACATCCGCTCTCTGTTTACGGCCGCGGTTGCTATGCGATTATTCTAATATTGTCTCGTCTGGAACGCCGCCCCCAGTTCAAAGTTTGGCCAAATTTCTATTTTTTACTCCGTGACTCCATTAGCCAAAGCCAAGTATTTTATGGAAAATATTAACATGGCCTAAAATTAAAGGTTATTTTACATTAACAAGCAATATTCTTGTGTGTGTTTTGAAATAAAAAGGCTGGAAGTGTAATTTAAAACCGCGTTGCTAATGTCAACACAACTCTAATGTAATTTAAAACCGCGTTGCTAATGTCAACAGAACACACACACATATATATATATATATATAAAACTATACTATATAAAGCATTAAAGAAACAGAAACAGTGTCAGACAATATAATCAATAAAAAGACTGCACCTGCACCTGTACTGTTTGTTCTAACTCAATTATTGTGTTATGACAAATAGTTACAGAGTGTAAGGAAAAACACTGACATATGCCTTCTGTATATGAAGGCATTTAAGCCTGTTGTTTATGTAAGCTATTTTCCTAAATTTATATTATCACTTAGAGTCAAATTAACAATCCGAGTAAATTTAAAATACAAGAAACCCATTGCAACTAAATGGCTAATTGAATGATTACATTTCGGTTAATGACTGATTGATTCAGACTAAAAATGACAGCAATAGGGTGGATTCAATCTCTTGCAGGCCACTTGCAGGTATGAGCTGAAGCGTGCATTAGTTTGTATTCACCGCCATCTGCTGGAAAATGACAGTACGACACTCGAAGTCTCCAATTTTTGCATGCTTTTCAGCAATACAGGAAATTATGGGTCAGTAAATGTCACCCGTCCTGTTTGAGTAGGCTACACTGAACACAGCTGAACTTCCTACAGCTGTAGCCATCGTTTTCATCTTTTATATGTGTGTTAATTGGTACTGTGACACACATAAAATAAAATAAAAAATAAAGTCTTCATTATAATATATTTTTTGTATTATTATTATTTTGCGTAAAAAGTGCAAAATCCACAGGCCTGCAAAAGAAAACCGCGTGATTTCCAAGTAGCAGTGAAGGCAACGCGGGCTCTCGAGCGCTGCTGCTGATGCGGATGTAGCTGCCACCCAGATGAGTCGATAGAGACACAGCGGTTGTTTCCGAAAAGTTTGACCTGTGCGCTCTGAAGATGTCGGGCTGTGCGGAGTGCGGGCAAGACAAAGCAGCACTACTGGTGCTCGCTGCAGTCAGCCTGGCTCTCATAACCATTCTCAGCGTGTGGAAGCTGAAACAGTTCAAATACAGACTCATAAATGAAACTGGGGGTGCAATGTTTTATGGTAAGTCGCCTCACTCAGCCTCTTGGTTTGTGTGTGTGTGTGTGTGTGTTTTGTGCGGAGTACGGAAGCCGTTATTCAGCGACACTTCCTGGACTCACAGTTGTATCAGAATGCCAATAAAATAAAATTTGGCCACGTTTTTTGAGCCTTAATAAGTGAAAAGTTTAGGAACACACCGACTGATATTGCTTTAACTGGCGTTTTTATGTGAAAGTTGTTTTAATTTACATGTCTTTATTTTTGAAACTCATTACATTCATTGGCTAAATGATGTGATGAACTCAGATTAAACAAAAATAAGGAAGTTGTTTAAATGTTTGAGGTTTACACTGATAAACATCACCTGTTTCAACCTTTAAATTAAGGCAGTCCACAACATGAAGGCCTTCAGATTAATTTCCCATACTTGGTACATTTGTGTCTGGCTACTTGTGTTTGAATTTATAGGGCTATGTGCTAATGTTGTTATCCTCCCCAGGTATGCTTCTGGGTTTAATTGTGAGATTCGGGCAAGGACAGCATGTGGAGAACGCAGGGAGCATGTGCACTTGTAATCTGAACAACACTAATTACATCTTGCCTGCCAGTGCCACATGCCAGGAGAACTTGTGCACACTCGTTGGAAATATCAGCCAACGATGCTCACCGACCTCTTCACCTGATACGGTAACTATGGTAATTTAAGTTGACCTTGCAGAAGAAAATGTTTTATGGTAAAGAAGAGGTTTTGAGACCGCTGAAAGGAAAACCAACCATTGCATAATTGCATAATCACAGCAGTAAGAACTAAAACTGAAGCACACAGGATTCTTTGTTTTTGCTCTGACGTGATTTTATTCTCTCTGAAATAGCCTTTCTTCTTCTTCATAGCCTTTACTTTGATCATATCTATATTCCGCCCCGTTTGTATGCTGGGTATTTACATATACTGGATCCTCTAATGGTTTTTGGTTATTGGTTTTTCTCTAAATGACTTGCATGGTCTGTTTGTTATTGGAAAAGCCAGGGAGTGGTGGTGCAGAGAGTAAGAGGGCAAGAGAGCAATTTAACCCATATTAGGGTTTTATTAAATCACAGATTCTGGAGATTACACTTTCAGGTGTGCTGTGCGCGAATACTAGGATATTAAAATCAAAGGTCTATGTACAGTTCTACTCGAGCAGAGCTGATAAAGCAACACAATGGGTTTAATCAATGAGCAACAAAAAAACAGATCCATATTAACATTTTGTTAAAAGTATATTCCTGCCAACATCTACAAACAGAAGTTTTGCGAATACAATTAGAAAAAGCAATTTATCTGGTCGTCTCAAGATATTTTCCTCCTTGTGTTCCTATAATGAGATACTCTAGCGAGTTATATTGGTACCAGATTGCTCTGCACCGCAGGAAAGATGTGAGATGTGTTTCGGCATCGCAACGCGCACCGCAGCATTTTACTCATAGGTAGATATGGACGCCTCAACCTGTGACACGGAACGCAGTAATGGATGCGAACATCCGCCATCTGTTATAAAATGGAAGTGACTGTGATGAGATGGTAAATAATACACCAAAGCATAAAGTGCTGTGTATATATTGCATCAATGATAATCCTGTTGGGATTCAATGCTGCTGACGTGCAGCACTGAATCGCAGCAGCTGTGCAGAGAGTTAGAATCTGTAATTTATGAAGACTGCAGACGCAAATACTAGTGTTTTGGTGAAAGCAATTATTACACTTAGGAGGCTGAAGATCTTAGTTAAGCATGTGTTGTTATTTCTTTTGCCACTGAATTGCCATTGAACAGTTATTTGTTGAATAAGAAATGAATCGGTGATGATAATATCACTGCTATGCACCTAAGCCTTGTGACAGACCTCCGCTTGTCATTAGTGGCATAACTTTTTTTTTCAGGCTTGCTTTTATATTTTAGTGCTGTGGTCAGAGAGATTTGTCATATCAAAGAAACCGAAGGACGAGGCCGGGCTTTATCCGCGCAATCCCTAACAAGAATAAGAGAATGTGGAATGAGCGCGTTTGAAAATGTATTTCTTAATCCCAGAGCGATGTGTCAGCCCGAGAGAAAGGAAGTGGTGAACCATGAACCTTGCAAATCATCCAGGCCAAGTGTAACTCGTTGCTAATGGCGTGGACTCTTTGGCCTCTTCTGAATGCCAGGGTCTCATTAGCAAAGCAGCAGAGGCTACCACAGAGGCCATTACATCGGTCAGACCGTTCTGTGTAGACTTCACGCCATTAAGCCTGATACATATGGGGACCTAGCCGGGAGAGATAAGGATTTCATTGCATTACTGAGTCCATTATGTGCCACAGGGGAATAAGGCATTAAAGTTTGTGGTCTGATTAAATTTAGTGCTGCTCAGCTGAAGAGGCAATTAGTGTATACAACACACCTCCATCCTCCACTCTGTGGGTGCAGGTGGTCCTTAGAATAAAACCACCAACATATACATAATTTATTGATTACAGTGTCCGTATTAGTCTCTGTTATGCAGTTTTGTATTTGTCATGCACAGCCCGCACGGATGAAAAAATGCATAGGTGTAGCACAGTGTGGGTAATTGCGGCCACAAAAAAGTAATTTATAGTGTGCCGAGTGATAGTAACTGAAAGATAGGTGCAATTTGTAGCTCTACCAACCACTTAAAGTGTGAATTTACTGAGAAAGCGTGGTGCTTTCTCCACACCCTATAGGGGGCTTTAGTTTTCAGCATTAGAAATTGTAAATATTAAAAAAAAAAAAAAAAAAGCAATTTTCCACATACCCTCACATGCACTCAGGTAAATATTCACTCAAATTCAGCGTGTCCAGGAAATAGGACATTTACAGAGCAAGGCCTATTTCCATTCATCCAAATATTCATGCTATTCAGGCCTCTTCAAATGTCCGCCTGTTTTATTTAAAAGCCGGATCTGGGGCCGTTCTCAAAAGGTCCGTAACCACGACGATGTTTTTTCATTTCTTGTCCTTTGGACCGAAATTTAATTGAAATGGTATTAAGCTTTTCTTCAGCAGCGTACGCAGGCCGTGTGGAATGTGGGAATCGGAGAGACGTAGCACTATTTTTGATCTGAATTGAATATCGTTGCTGTTTGATCCTCAGGATGTACCCACAATAGACATAAAAAGGATTCAAGGATGAGGGACATGAAAGGGTACCTTTCCGAGCAGTGTGCATTGCATCACGTTGCCTAGGAGAAGAAGCAGAGAGGGAAGGAGTGCAGCGTGTATGAAAACGCTCCAGTTAGTGTTTGTGCTGAAGGTTTTTTTTTTGTTTTTTTTTTTCGATCAGCAGCTTGGTCACTTCATCTGAATAAGTTTGGCTATAGTGTTCCCATAGTGTTCCCATTTCCATTAATTCCAGGAGCCTCTTTGGTGCAGGCTGACACGACCAGTTAGACATCTCATTTGGTATCATGGCTTGCTTTACTCAGCTCAAGTCTGAGTCAGAGTACTTGGACAGCGTGTTAATGTGGTACACAGCAGGAATATTATCATGCAACCAAGGGATCTAAGGTGATCAGATGCGCCATGTTGCCAGGCTGAATGTTCAGTTTGTTACTGAGAAGAATTTGTAACCTTTTGTACCTATAATGCATTATCTAAGCACTCTTAAACATCTACATAGGTGGGAGGCTGTTTTATTTTTGTTTTATTTTTGTTTTGTTGTGAGCACAGTGTTCACGGCTGTAATTACAGATAAGGTTGTGTTGGCACCTGGAGACAATTTTGACATTTTGGATCCAAAAGGGAAAAAGAAGCAGAGCGTGTCTGCCAAAGCGCGGGTGCAGGAGTGAATGATGTGCGTGCGTGTTATCTGTCAGTCAAGTCAGTCACATTCAGTAAACCGAGTCCTCTGCGCTCCCCGCGGAGAGCCCTGTCACTCACCAACACAGCCGCTCTGTCTTTTACAGAAGACCTTTGATCCGGAGGTCCTCTTCATTCTGTTCCTGCCACCCATCATCTTCCATGCAGCTTACACCCTTAATCAGGTGAGACTGCTGCCCTGACATGACTCAGGAAAAAAAGTGTCTCCATCAGTATGAAAATGTACCATTGCGCTGTTTGTCATATGAAATGAATCCATTGTATATTGTTGGTTTTGTGCTAACTGGAGTTGCTTTTGATACCATAGAAACGATTTATTGAGAATCTGGGCTCTGTTCTGACCTACGCTTTCTTGGGCACCATAATCAGCTGCATGTGCATAGGGTAAGTACTCTTTGTTCATTCACTCGACACGAATCCAGTGAAACATATTACATATAATTAACTACTATAAATCCATTTTTAGTTTGGTTTATAGACAGCATTCCAGTTTATTTTAGTTTATTTTTTTTAAAATACAACATAAGAAAACAATAAAGTCTTGGATTCATTCATCCATCGTTGTCCCAGGTGCTCAGTGTTTGACATTTAGAGAGATTAGAGAGTCGAAAATAATAATGTAATAATAAGTAATAATAAGTAATAATGTAATTAGCTGATTTATATGAAGATGCAATAAACAAAATAAAAGACTGTATGTTACACACATGAATTTCCATAGTGTTTTTGCAATTACTGTACAATTCATAAAATATCTTTTTATATTTATTCAGCCTTTCGCTGGGAAATGAATAAGCCAAATGTATTTTTAATGATGTGATACTTTGTTTGTGAGAATCTTCCTGGCACCGTCCCATCGCATCTGCTGTTAAGAGCATCTTTTTGCAGCTGTGTGCAGATTTTCTGTTTGCCTGGATGTAGAGGCCTTTTGTCACTGCAGAGAAGAGCGCAGGTGTAACTAATAATGTTAATGGGTGCTCTGTTGGCATCCCAGTAAGCACTTCCAGTGTGCCAGCTTGCACCATAGCAGGAGCCTGGAAGGCACCGGCATGAAATGGAGCCATCATAAAAGTTGCCTGTGAAGATTTTCAGTCATCCAGCTCGCCGTTTGTCTCAGCGTGCGGTGTGTGCAGTTTAATGCAGGGAGGAATCCACAGATCCGTCAATTAGGGAAACTGGCATGGCATGAGAAAGGACCCTGTGGTCCACATGCGTGTTAAGAAGAAACAACAGAGGAGACTGATGGTTTGAAAGAGGGGTGAACGAATCCGTCTATGACAAACTAAACAGAGGATATGGTATGAGACACCTTAAGATTCCTCCACACTCAGCTTAATGCTGACTGTGTTTGCATGAAAAATATTCGTTCAACCCGAAGGAAATAATTCTGATTAGAAATGCCTGTTTACATAGACGCTAAATAAAATGATCTGATAGTTTACTTGCATTTAGATGGATCAAAACACCAATCAGAGCTGTAATATAAGATTTTAATCCCCACAGTCATTGACAAAATGTAATTCATTTAAGATAATATGATAGGATATGATAATCCTTTAATTTATCTCGAGAACGTTTGTGCCCGCATCGATTCTGGCTTTGTTCACTTTTTAAAAGCGCTCGTTTTGCCATGTTTCTGCACGTGAACGTGTGCAGAAAGAACTTATTTCAAATCAGATGATCTTGTCAAGCATTGGCATGAATATTAGATGCTAATATTTTCCATTTGAATGGATAATCAAGCTTGTTTTCTCTCTTAATTCCCGTGCTCTTGTTCCGATGGAAATTTCTTTCTGATTGGTCCAGTCCGTTCTGACTGAGACATTTTATTTTTTTTTTAAATTTTGGTTTGGCTGTTATTCTGATTATTAGTGAAATACTAGTGTCTTGTGTAAACGCGTACTGGTTCAGTCCTCGTCCATGCTGAAGCCTCACATGATGGTTCAGGGGGTTAACAGCCCTAATGCTGTTGGGGAAAACGGCCCTAATGGCACTCAGTACACCCACAAGAGGTCAAAAAGCGTGGGACTCCACACTGCACCAGTCTGTGTAGAGGCTTTTAGATGAGTGGCGACATGCCCGCAAGAAACTCAAACAAGTCCAGTTTCTTCATGTCAAATTGTGAGCTGCTTCATTAATTAAATATTAAATATTAGTTACATCTATGTTACAGCTGTATGGATATCTGTACTGTGCTGCTATTCTGTCCTGACAAAGCTAGATGGCACTCTCAGACTCTCAGAAAATCGAGATCTTTGCAAACCAGTCGCTACTGATGCACAAATCTGATGCACGCAGGCACTGTGTGAAAGCCTCCTAGCTCACATTATGCTGCTTTGATCTGCCTCAGGATCTTCTGTGATGAGAAACATTGATTTCATAAAAAAATGTTTTGTGAAAAGCCACGGAAACAAGCAATGCGGTGCCAGAATTTTGTTCTCGAGCTTTTAAAGTAGCTGCTAGGTTTGATCACTAACTGTTGTGGTTGTTGTTTATTCATTCAAGTTATTTCCACTCTCGTCGTTAAAGTAAAGATCTGGGATAAATGTGATTCTCCAAAATTCTAAAAATGGTATCAAACTGATTGTCTTTCCTCTCGTGCTGTCCTTCTTTTTCCATTTGAGCGCTTTTTATTTTTTATTTTTTTTTTTAAAAAAAACATCATTTGTCAAAGCTCCCCAGTGCCCGGTGGGAAACAGGACAGGTTCTGACACGTTGCGTCATGTGCGTTTTCTTTGATGCTAAGGCACCAGATCCGGCCGATCCTGCTCCTTGTTAGTAAGTCTGTTACATCCTATAGGGAAAAGACATATTAGACTGAGGGAACATCACTCCTGTGTCTCATCTGTCTTTCTGTCTGCCTGTCTCACTGTCTGTGTCTGTCGCATACGCACATAATCATCTTTATAGAAACTAAAGTCTCCCCTTCATGACATGAAGTTTGAGGATACACAAATAACACAGCTTAGTTGCCTGACCTGAGGGCAGCGCTTTAAATCCTTGCAACTCTTGCGCTGTCGCCATGGTAACAGAGTTATGCCAGTGGACAGACAGGTTCCCCAGAGGACACGCTGGCATACTGATTATTATGGGATGCCTCACACACACGCTAAAGGGATTAGTACTTAACATACATCAGTTACCGCTCAGGAGCTGGGGCTGCAGCGGCGAATCCTCGTAGTGAGAGGCGCCATATATTTATAAGGGAGATAAAACAATGGTGCATTCTTGTGCGGTTAGATGTTAGATTTATTTTAGTGGCCGGCTCCAGAGCTGATAAAAATACTGCCTCTGTTTTATTTCTGTCACAATGCCCTTCACACAGTCTCCCTGTGGTTTTCAGTCCCTGAGGTTATTCTATGCACACACACTATCCCCGTGCTCCTCTATTTTATCTTGATGAGTGTAATAGTGTCATAAAAGAGGTGGAGATGGATAGATGCTGAGATAACAAGGGTATCTATTGTGTGTGTGTGTGTGCGGGTGCACGTATCAAGCGGGTGGGGGATTGAAGGAAGGGGCACAGACGCCCATTCTTGGTTAAAATAAATGCCTCTCAACGCAGTCACCGCCTTCTGTGTCCACTTGTGCTAAGCAGCCGCTGCCTGGAAACGGGTCAACTCACCTGCTGGTAGCGTCTGGCCCCATTACCCAGACTACTCTGGGGGAAGCCCTGCTGCGGTTAGAGGGATGACTGATAGGCCTGCTGTGGCTGGCGCTCCCTGATGACCTCACCGTGTTTCTTTCTGTCTGTTTGTCCTCACTCCCAGGGCCTGCATGTACGGCTTCACCAGACTGATGGTACTGTTGGGCCAAGCGGCAGATGGAGAGTTCTCCCTCACTGACTGCCTCCTGTTCGGTGCCATTATGTCAGCCACTGACCCAGGTAGTTGACCTTAAGAAGAAACTCCTTTTTCCTATCACTTCTAGTAGCAGCATTGATCCTTTGTAAGCAGCTTAATCTGTCATTCCTTTAGGCAGATTTCTACACTCCTTTACAGCTCTTGCACTTTATTGCTTTATACCACAAGCAGAAAAATGAAACATTTGGCTCTTTCGCTCTGTGAATATTATGTATTTATATATATCACAAGGAACAGGCGTACAAGGCAATGAGTTAAAGGAAAAAAACACCAAGTCAGAGAAATGTCAAATACATAATCAGTTAAGACTTTGCATAATTCTCATTTTTGCCTTTTCTGAATTTTGATTTCAGAGTATCTGGAGAGGAGTTAACATATCAGATAACATGTTTAAAAACATCTCACCTGTCTTGTACTGTTCTTTCACACCTTGGTTTCCATCAGCGAGGTGTAAAACTGAGATCGACAGTCGCTGTTTTGTGTGAGATTACCGAAACCGAAGCCAATATGCAAGAGCCCATATGCAGGCGCAAAGTCACAGTGCCCTCACAGCGTCTGCTTTAAATTCAGTGCAGTGTTTTTCCCAGGCGGAATACGCACAATAAAATCTGCGTTTCTCAGAGAGCAGTCAAGTGGGATGTCATAAAGCAACAATATGACGGTGTCGACGTTAATGTCCTCATTTGGTAATGAATTCTTTATTCCAATAAGTAGCTGGATTGCGTGTCAAAGACGAACTGTAGATTATTGTACAGCCAGCTGTCACATTGACTGATGTTTTTTTTTGTTTTAGTTTTTTTTGCATACAACGTCGTGCTCATCGCCGCCGACCCCAGCGCACTCGTCACTTTGATTAGAATCACGCTGGAATGTACTGAGGGCCCAAACACCAAGACCCCTAGGCCGTCTTCATATCCTGCCGTCCAAATATAGCACTGGCTCTCTGACTTTCTGAACGGGAGCCATTTAAATTCCTCTCTTGCCTGTTCATTTTCTTTCGCGGGGCCAAAGCAGCAAAACGCTCCAGAAACACATGCAGGCTTGCTTATACATAGAGACACGGAGGCACAGCGACTCTCAGAACAATTTAATGCTCAGGAAGAAAGCTTTTTATCCGTGTCATAACCCTTGCTTGACAGCTCTCCGCCTCTGTCGGTGACTCATTGTGTAAGTGCGGCTAAATCAAGTGAAATGACGGAGATCTTGAGAGGGTTGTGAAAGTCATCAAAGCCTGGCAGCCAAGCTTTGAGTGAAACGGAGGCCCAGTTTATTTCCAAGTTTGTTTGCGCTGGACTGTGAATGTAAGTGAGGAATTTGATTGGCAAGGTTCTCATTGCAGCTATAATGACTAGGCTGAGGCTTCCTGTGAGAGCAGATAACAAGCACCAGAAGCCCAGCACATGGGGATGTTGCCATATACAGTATATATGCCACACTGATATTTACATGCATCGCCATCAGGGAGGCGTTTAGTCCCAGATTCATTCAGCTACTGTAGCTGGCAATACCTCAGACATGCAAAAAAATAAAGCTTGAAAAACTACTTTGACAAAATCCACCCATTGTTTTAAAAGCAATGGGTGGATTTTTTGATTTATTGCACACCAATCAGGCGTAACATTATGACCACTTTCTTAATATTGTGTAGGTCTCCCTTGTGCCTCCAGAACAGCTGTGACTCGTCAGAGAATGGACATGGGTCTCCTGAGGGTGTCCTGTGGTGTCTGGCAACAGAATCTTGTTAGTGGGGGTGTTTGGCTCCAATGTGTTGAGGGAAGGGGCCTCTGTGGATCATCCCACAGATGCTTGATCAGTTTGGGATCTAGGGAATTTGGAGGCCAGGTCAACAACTTGTGCTGCATCCTGGATCTTATAGTTTCAGAGTCTGCATCTTTAAGTGAAAAGTTACATTAAAATGTTGTTCATTTTCCTTATGTATCCACATTTGGAAATTTGATCTTTCGGTTTCTACGTACACACAAACACCAGGAGGCTTTAGCCTACTCAGAGCAGCCTCAGGCTGTACCTGGGGAGCAATTTAGGGGGCTAGGTACCTTGTTCATGAGCAGAGAGCACTGTGGGTGTTGAGGGGGAAGCGATGCTGTCACTCCACTGTCAGTTTTGGGGTGCAAACTGCTGACCCTTGTATTTTGGTGCCATCCATTGCTTGTAGAGTTTGCACGCTCAACTGTTTAACTGTTAAATTCTCTTCTTGTGTGTCCTGTCCTCTCTCAACCCAATGTGGGTGGAAGACAGACTCCAGTGTCTGCTAATTGTTTAAATTGATTAAGCAGCTAAAGAATAATAATAATAAAAGAAACACCACTAGCTAAAGCTGTATGTATCCTCTCTATATTAACACTCCATTTGTAATATTTTAAAAGAGACGCTATCTTCTGGGTTTTATTAATCATTTGTACATATTAGAGTCAGACACATGAAAGAATCCCTTTGATAGTCATTCCCAATGTTAAATTTTCACCAAACACGCGTGCATTTCCTCTGTCGCAGTTATCGATTTTTTTTAAACTGGTAGTTTTATACAAGCACCATGAAACTTGTTCTTCTCTGAGAAAGACACATGGTTCAAGTCACAGAG